>JAOTQR010010184.1:0-54907 GCA_025774065.1 Solanum ossicruentum
TGCGTGGTGGCGGGTGAGGGGGGTGGGAGGGGGGTGGGGGCATGCCAAATCACTATATTGAGGGGTGACATACTTCAATCACCTTGTTGGGGGGTGACATGCCCAATCACCTTGTTGAGGGGTGAGTACCTCAATCACCTTGTTGGGTGGTGACATGCCCAATCACCTTATTGAGGGGTGAGTACCTCAATCACCTTACAAGAGGGTGACATGCCTTGGATTCCAAGTAGTAGTTCACTTGGTCTATGTCGATTAGGGCCTCTTCCCACACATGTGATACGTACTTGCAAGTTGTTTGATTTACAAGCATGTTTTACTTGAAGCATTGCTCATGCATGCCATATTGATATTATACTTATCCATTGGTTATGACTAGCATTTTGACTATATTGGCTTACGTCTTGTTGCATTTATCCTACATACTTAGTACATTTAAACGTACTAATGCATACTCTATGCCTACATTATATTACCATGTAGGGATTGGAGCACCTCTTGATCATCCTCCACGTGGCTAGTTTGGTACTTCGAAGATAAGCTTTGGTGAGTCCTCAAGTTCGAGGACACTATCTATGCTACTCTTACTATTTGATATTCCTTTATGTTGCACACTTGATACTATGAGGGTGAGCCCGGAAAGTGCCTTGGCCCCTGCTCCATTCCATGTTAGCGGTGTTGTTGGATAATTGATGTATTGATGCTATGAGATTGACTCATTTATGCTTTTTTAAATATCAAGACTCCCCTTAGTCCTGCTTCCCTTATTTATATCTCTTGTGTTGTTTATTTTTCTTCCGCGACCAAGGATGTGTGAATGATATGCTAAGAGGCTTTTTTGGAGTCTTTTTGGGTTCCCATTCGTCGTGTCATGTCTAGGCCTTAGACTTGGACCGTGACATAAAATAACTTGGATCTTTATTCTTCTGAGGTAAGGACTTTGTAGTGTTAACACTGCAATGTTGAATCGCTTGAGAAAGCTCCGGACTCATAGTATTCTTCATGGCGATCAAGTCCTTCATATACTAGCATAGCACGACATTTTCTCCAAAGCCTCAATGATACAGATGTTGATAGATAGCTGCTTAAACATTGAGAGAAAGGACTTGAACTTGCCTTCCTCCTCCCTCTTTTTGATTCTTTGTAGGAAAGGAAGATGACACCTAGGGATGGACTTAAACTTCTATAGCGCTTTAGTAGCTTCACTCACCCCATCCTTACCATGATCATCTCCTTCATCCATATCCTTTGTTGAAACCATTTTCTCATGAGCATCTTCCTCGTCAACAACCATAGGAGGATCAATAGTGCTCTTGTCACCTCTAGTAGTAATTGCCATACATTGCCCCTCATTCTTAGGATGTTACACCGTGTTGCTAGGAAATGTACCCTTCTGACGCTGATTCAACTGAGTTGGCACTTGACCAAATTGTTGCTCAATCTATTTAATAGCCATAGAATAAGACTCTATTTTCTTGTTTATGCTTGAAATATTTGATTTCATACCCCTTAGAGTTTCATCTTGTGTCTCTAGTAATATCATATAAAGCTCTACTCCATTGAAGGAAAAGGATGAAGCTTTTGAAGATCAAATGAGGCCCATAACAAGATCTCAAACCAAGGAGTTTAATGAAAAGCTCAATGGGCTTCAATTACATATCCAAAGTTGTCTTGTTGGGGAAGAAGAGCTAAAGCCCAAGAAGGATGAATTGTCCAAATGCTACAATTATTTGGTGTCCCAAATTCAACTCTAAGAAGAAGAATTTTAGGGTTAAATTTCATGCAAATAAGTCCAAGAAGAGTCCAAGAATCAGACACAATAAAGGTTGCATTCTGCCCAAGTTTGAAGAGAAGATTAGTCAAATTTTCTAAAATTATCAAGATTCTTTTGCCAGTTGGGTTTTACCTTATTTCCTTATTTATATATAGGTTATTAATGTTTTCCTTGTTCTATTTAAGGTATCCTTGTACCATTTAATGTTTTCCTAGAACTACTAGGTCTATTCCTAATTAAGATTACTTTATTTCCTTTCTAGTGTAGGATTTACCTTGTAATTTTCTTTCTAGGTTTTGGATACTCCTTGGGCCTAACCTAAGGAGTCTTGGACGTCCAAGGACCCTATAATATATAGGAGTCTTTTATCTTTTATTAAGGACAATTAGATTGATATTAATAATATTTGAGAGAGTTCTGTTGAACCTTTGTGACTTGTTCTTTGAGAATTTATCTTTAAACCTTTACTAGTTCATAGTTTGAGGTATAAAGCACTTTCTTCTTGTGATATCTTTGATTTATTTTTGGTATTCTTTAGAAGGTGATTAGTTTACATACTAATTATTGTCTTTAGTTACATGTAACGCGGTCAAGATCCGAATCTAACATTTTGATTAGTTTTCTCAAGTAAGGCGTTATATTTCTTCCATAAATCATTATGTTGTTGCTTGGATCTTCTCAAGGCCTTGGAATATCAATTCCTTGGAAATTCTTGGATCTTCCCTTTGAATTTCCCATATCTTTAATTAGTTTTATCTTTCTTTTTTCCTGTTACTTTTGCATTCTAGTATTCTCTCCATATTAGTGTTATATCTAACCTTGATCCTATCAGTCTCAGCCTTTTATAACAAACAACCAAACATCTCCTCAATTCTGGAATTACCTATACCCTGCATCACGATTGTGTGGTAGCACATAAGGATAATTTTTGAAGCCTTCTCTGTGACCCCAATCTACATCTGGACTCTTGTTCCTATCATAGTAACCAACCCAGTTGTCTCTGAAAGCTCTATCACTACCATAGTTTCGACGACCTTGGAACCAATAGTCCTGACTGGACCCTAGGGCATTAGTTCGGAAAATCCCTGTCTGATCATTCACAAAACACATGTCCTACTCATATTATGGCTGCTCGTACATAGGTGCAGTGGAGGTTGGTGAACCACTGATTCACTCTCTCTTGGTTCTTCTTGATCACCACATTCATGCTTGTGCGAAGCTGAGCAAATTGTTGCGTAATCTCTTTATTAATTTGGGCTTGCTCTGAATCCATACTAACAACACATGAATTCTTCATGGAAGCTCTATCTTGTTGTCCCCATGTACGATTCATCTATACCACTTGCCACATATGTTCATCAACCTTGTAAATGGTTGATCTAGAAACATGCCCCCCATGATAGTGTCACTACAAGCTTGACTATTCTCATCAAGTGCACAGTAGAAGATCTCCACCAAGGCATCATCAACTATCTTGTGTTCAGGGACCCTCCTCAGACATTTGGTAAAACATTGCTTCCAAGTAGTACTTATGGGATCACCAGGAAGTTGCTCAAAGTTATTAACCTGGTCCTTCAATTTGAGCTTCTTAGATCTAGGGAAGTACCTCTCCAAAAAGGCATTCTGCAAATCTGCCCAGCTAGTGATTGAACTTTGCGGGGGCTCAGAGAACCATAATGCAGCATTGCCTACAATGGGGAGACACAAAGTCCCGCAACAACCATAGGCGGACTCTATGTCCCCATCACACTCTTAAAACAAATGCTAGAATGTGCAAGTTGCTATGTGGATCCTCTGATGCTAAGCCCACAAATAAGCCACGGTTCTATAGCATCTGAAGTAACCAATGAGAGACTGTGAACTTTGTGTTTGTTGATAGTGGTGGCAACACAATAGCTCTGGTCGCATCCATAGCCATGGGTTCAATCTATACTGATTCTACTGGTAATCATTGGCATTGAACTCTTGAGCTTGTGGAATGTCCTCTAAAGGAGGTGGGTTCTCATTCCTATTATCATCATTATTATCCCGATTCAAAGCTACATTAGCTACGTTGTTCGCATTTTCTTAGGCCATTCTTATTACAATTTGTTGGATCTCTGGATCAAATGAAGTTAAGGGATTGCCTTGACTCCTAGTGTTGGGCATACACTACTCATATACCATGCAAGGAACAAAAATAAAAACAAAAGTAAAACAAAGGTAACTAAGGATTAACACTTGAATTCAAATTACTAGTGAATTCAGCTAAGTCTAGTTGTATTCCCCGGCAACGACACAAAAAATTTTGATGTCGCAAAAGTTACACCTCCTTTTTAGATAATAACGTGGTCATTGTCAAGATATAAAATCTAACCAAGGTTAAGGTCGAACCCAAGGGAATACGTAGACTCAAGACTAATTCACCAACACACAATTGAAGGAGTTAACCAACTCAATTCCCTGAAGGGGGGGTTGCAATAATCAATTAGAAAGTAAATTAAACAACTATCACAAGAGATAATCATTAATAGAGAGTAACTAGGGTATCGTGTTCTCCAACTTAGTATCACTGGAGAATCCAATTTTTGCCTAATGTATAGCATAAGATGGTAATTTAAGTTCACCAAGCCCTTTGGTCAAAGGTGAGAGGCGAATTTCACTATGTGACTTGACCTATCTTCATAGTGTGCAATACTAACCATTACCTATAAGTCCCAGTCAATCTCACCTTGGCGCAGTTCGGTTGATTAGATGAGAACACATCATTAAAACTTGTTAATCAATCCCTTTTTCTATTCATTACTACCTTGGTCATGTCAGTAACACTAGGCGAGTTCTAATGTTGGCCACCATTAGAAAACATGCAAAACAAAGAGAATTGATTATTATATGCAAATACCTGTTCCAAGAAATGCAAATTACTCGGATTTACTAAGTTAGATCTTCATGGTTCCAACAACCCTAGTTTTGGATTTAGCTACTCATGATATGGGTAGATGAAGAAATTATGAATTGAGAAAACATAATTAAACACTTACCCAATTGAATTAAGATCAAGCAAATCCAAGAAGAATGAGAATCACAAGCTTCAAGATCAACTTTACCCACAAGTGTGTTCTCACTGTATTCTCTCTCAAGTATTGAATTCTCCAAGTACAAACCCTAAAAGTACTCAATAATGATGTCCTCCCTTGTACAATAACCTAAAAGTACTATTTATAATAATCATAATAATGTCCTAAAAATAGAAAAACTGGTCGACGGACTCCACGAAAGCTCTCTACGACTTGTAATGTGATTTACAAGTCATAGTCGGGGTCTTGTAATAAGCTTTTGGGATCTTGGACTGCTCCTATACGACTTCACTTTATGAGTGATAGATTGATTCACTACTCGTATCGCTCTTTCGTATACTTCAACTGCATGACATTGTCCATCACTAGAAATCTTCATGAATTCCATATCTACGCCTTGTAGAATACTCTACGACTTATATAGAAGTCTCGTATAACTGATCTTCAGATATCATCCTTCACTAAATATGTCATGAAACTACCTCTACGACTTGTAGAGTGCTCTATGACTCGTAGAGGGTCTCGTAAGTCAAAGCTTCTGCAATCTTGCCCTAAGTCATAGCCAACCTACGTTCCTGCAACATTACATAGAAAAACACATAAAAACCATAAATGTCACATTGAGAACACATAAAATCCTAAGTTTTAAGTATCAAAAGTGTTGTATTTTGAACGCATATCACTTTTTTCTTCTTGGTTGGCTTGATTATGAAGGGATATTAATGTTTTTAACACGATTTAGTTCAGAAATGCAAGGTAAGGTCGCTGCACTATTTTGTTTTACTTAAACCATTGAGTTTGAGTGTATTATTCTAAATGTGTCATTAGTAGAAATTGTGGGCTAATTGATTAAGGACTATTCTCAAATCCTCCATCTGGTTTGGGAATATTTTAGGACTAGTTTGGTATGTAAAAATGTTCAGAACAGTTTGGTTATTGTTGTAATAGGTGTGGACTTTTGCCGTCGAAATATAGAGAAAGGATGTAATGTGATTCTACCTAATTATGTGTTCTGTGGAATTGTTATATGTTGTACCTTGTGAGATGCTGTAAGAATATTATGGGAATATAATAAGCAGGATATGTAATTTAAATGAAGGTGTGTGCTAGACCAATGTGCTTAGAGAAGGAAAGTTGGAAAAATGCCTTTGGGTTGATAGTTATGGGCTTGTTGGCCCAGTGTTATTTTTTTATGAGATTGGACTGCCAAGACATGTTTATTATCTACTAATACTAGTTTTATTACCTACTCTATTATAGATAAATGTTTGGGGGAAAAGGAGCTTACTTTCAGGTAATAACGAGGTGGTTACAGCGAGGTATATAAGGCTACTCGATTTCGTATTGTTTGACATGAAATCTAAGTTCTTCCTTGGCTCATGGAGGTAGTTACAAACTCTAACATAACTAATAACCATTTCTTCACTCTTTAGCATGTTCATATGCTCCCATACGTACCTATTGTCAAATCTGCATACATACTTTGGATACCAAGATACATGAGTTCCTTTTTTGCTAAATAAGTTCATGTGTTGTCTCATTCCTACGCATTTCATTAGTTGTGCAACCTACTCTTTTCATTTTAGTATTGTCTTGCATCATGCTTTATATGTCACCTGTTATATATACAGTCCTACAGCTCAAAATGGTATGACCACCAAAAGAATCATCTCAAAAGTAAATAAAAGATATAAAATGAAGTTGATTATTAATGGGTAGTACCTTAGAGGTGGAAGAATCACCTAACATGGATCGATCTAATATTACATGGTGTATCTTGATGATGGTCACGCTCCAATAGGAAAGCGGTCGTTATCAGTAATTAACCTAACTGAGGTTAGGGTCGAATCCACAGGGAATACAGGGCTTGACTATAAGATTTCACCACTAATCATTCCTAGTATCTATAACTATAATTTCTAGATTGGGGGGTTTGTTCTGATTCAAACACAACTTAAAAATGAACACTAAATAAAATTTGGGAAAACACAATTTTGGAAACAACTTGGGAATTGTGTTCGCCATGGTTTGTTGACTTAATTACCCTATATAACATAACTACGATTAGTGAAACGTATGCAGGATGGTAACTTAAGTTCTTCCAGCCCTCTTGTGAAGGTGAAGGTCAAGTTTCGCCATGATGCTTGGACAACTACCATGGCATCCCAACTAACCATTACCTATTGTCCCAGTCAGCCTCCTCTTGGTCAGGTTTGGTCGATTAGATGGGAACACATCAACCCTTTTCCTATTCGTCACTACCTTGGTCAGGATTGTGGTAGTAGGTAGGGTTTGGTGTTGGCCACCACCAAACAACATTAATCATGAAGGGAAATAGATAATACATGCAAAACCCCAATCATAAATATGCACGAAACCTAGGTCATTTCAAGACAACTACCCATGGTTCCCACAATCCCAAGTTGTGGGTGCTTAGCTACTCATGGATAAGATAAAACACACAAAAATGCAATTAATAAACATAGTTGAGAGTTTCACCAATAACAATGGAGGAAATAGGCACCACAATTTGCAAACCACAAGCTTGATTGATCGACAATGAGTACAAGGCAAGATTTGCAATTCCCAAAATGAGTTTTCCAAGAAAGAATAATAAACTACTCTAAAACCTAAGAAAAGCTTCAAAAATATAATGGAATAGTGTCTACTGGTCGAACTCCCCTAGAAAAACCTAACTTAAACTATGTATAGTATTTACAAAATAACCCTAGAAATTATGCAGAAAAGACAGCTGGCATCTCATAATTTTTGTAGTTATGACTCGTACGAGGACCTACGAGTTGTAGTCAGGATCTCGTATCAGGATCTTGGCATCTTGACTGAACTGTTATGACCCATAGGTATGAGTCATTGCTTGAGCTATGACTCATATATTGGTATCGTAGTCTTGGTCTTCAGTTTTTTTGGACCAATATTTTGTCTCTCTGAATCTTGCTACGAGTCCACCTCTATGAGTCATAGTGTTTCTTATGACTCGTAGGATGGGCTTGTAGGGGTAACCTTCACTTGGCAGATTTCTGATTTTTGGTCTCTGATTCCTGCTACGACACAACCTATGACTCGTAGTGTGAGCTACGACTCATAGGTAGTCTCATATGGCCTATGCTTCAGCAAAATCTGTAACTTTTCTTCAAAATCATGCCAACCTAACTTTTCTGTAAGATTAATGCAAAAACACATTAAAACACTAGAAAGTCAATTTAAAAACTTACAAAATCCCTTGTTTTAGGCACCAAATGTGCTGTAATTTGACAGCACATCATATCCCAGGGGTGAAAGGAAAGTGTAGGATGGGTCGATCCCAATATTGATTTGCCACTGATTAGCTGGTCATTTGTATCATATACTATGCTCAAATTATAAAGTAAAGAAATGTAAAGTAATAAGAAAGGATATAAAGTACATGATTCCATAAATATGACAAAACATAGTCTCTTATGCTTACACCATTGCATGGTTTCACTTGGATTCTTATTTATTATATAGGACTTCTTGCCTTATGTATTTAGCACATTATCTCATTCATGGGGGACCTGCATTTCATGCTGTAGATACAGGAGCTAGTAGATCTCCCCAATAGGAGCACAAGATATCCAGCTGCTATTATTGAGCTCTAGGGTGCTTCGAGGCTTTGTGTGTCTAGACTTATATTTTTATATTGTATAGTATTTAGTCATGAGGCGGGGCCTGCACCTAACCCTTATCAGATAGAGTTCCTTATCTAGAGGATTTGTAGACTATTAAAGAAATATATGATCATGTCTCGTACTTTATACATCGTTACCCCAATGACCTAGTCATATGTGTTCCCTTTTTGCTTGTTATTACTGTTTACTTTCCTGAAAGCATGTTGAATATGGAAACCCATTATAATGTTCATAGAGAGTGCATGGTTGCAGGTTATTTCTCCCAAGCCTTGTCGGCAATGGGTGCCAGTCCTCCTTAATGGGACTTTAGGTGTGATACACCAAATGAGATCGGAGGTGGGGGACTATCCCAAAGGATTCTTATATAAAGCCTACATTATCATAACTACATGCTAGCGTAGATTCATGTTTATGCCCCTTTAAGGGATGATGATCAAGTATTACCACGACACTAAAAAAGCAGGCTTTAAGGTAAGGGTATAGACTACCTTTGGCAAGTACTCTATTCTTTCTCCAGTATAGAGGCAACATTGAGATTCCGTGTAATAGCTTGCACGGTCTTACATGTTCATAAGCATTGCATACCCACATACTTAGTACCTTCAAACATACTAAAACATACTTTTTGCCTAAATAATCTAACTATATAGGGACCATAGACTATCCTCATCCACCTTTTCTTAGCTAGATTAGACTTGTGAGAATTTGCTTGTGGTGAGTCCTTTATTCCAAGGTCAAGACCCACCTCCTATATACTTGCTTTAGGTTATGGCTATCTTATGTTTTTTCCTTTAATATTGAACCCACGACATGTCTTGGCCCCTGTCGTATCTGTGACTTAGAGGCATTATTTGACGCCATGTAAACTCTACATATGAGCTTGATATTTTGATGCTTGTAGAGACTATGCTTTTGTCTTATATTATGTTTATGTTATGATGTGATGATGAGATAATAAAGTTCCTAAGTTCCTATAGCATGATTCATATGATCCCACCCCTTATAATTTGTTTCTTTATATTTAAAGTGTGAAGGGCAAGACCCATATTCCCTATCCATATAGCTTGAGCCTTGAATTCCCGTCCCTTAGTCTTATGTGTTGAAATTGTGTGATAATGAGCCCCATATCCCTTATCCCATAGCTTGAGTCATATACCCCTATCCCTTAGTATCACTTATTAATGTTTGAATTGTGCTTCCGAACTGATGATGTGTAAATGGATGCTATAAGGCTTATTTGGGGACTTATGAGTTCCCTTTAACCATGTCACTTCTATGCCCTAGGTTTGGGTCATGACATTATTGTGTGTTTTATGAAAGAAAAGTCTTGAGTTAGTAGGATATTTTGTATTATTTATGTATCAATTTGAGCCTAAATTTGAGGTAAAGGCTCGGATAAGTATAAAGATTGTTATACAGGCTTTGTTTTGATATTATAGTGTGGCCTCTTTCTTTCCTTTTAATACCAAGATTGGTTTAAGTTCATTTCCTATGATTTTAATGTTTAAGTAACCATATTGATGATGTGATTTTGTTTCTGATAGGTAGACATCATTTAGAGATTATCTGAAAGGGTAAAGCACCTGCAGAGTAGTCAGAAATACATGTGATCACCATTTAGGTAGGATACAATCTACTTCCTCTTTTTTTAGACTAAGTTGAACATGTAAATGTTGTTTGGGCTGTATGAGTATTCAGCAGGGGGGCTGGGTTGGAGGCCTTACATGTTGAATGTGATTATATTAGCTGATATATGTAATTGTTGGGGTCCCTATTTAGCATGATGAGGAGACTAGTAATTAGCATACTAAATTCTTGTTGTATTTGTGATTGTCTAGGCATAATAGAGAGGCTATTTACGTGCTGAGAATCCTTGGGTATTAATATGCTTATTGTCTACCGCATATGTGATTATATATTATATCTTATTACTTGATGAATGTTGGACCTTAATCTAGGATAGAGTAGTCTAGGCTAGAGTAGTAACCCAGATCTACATTAGTCAAGCTCCGTAAACTGTTATAGTTGTATTTGGTGAGACTTGAGAGGCGTAGATCCTTATAGACCAGACTAGCAGAACAGAATCTATAGAGTTGAGCCTTAGAAAGGACATATTTAGTTGGGAACCTAATTATATATTTTGTTGGCTAGCCTTCCTATTACATCTATGTGATACATCATATTTTGCTCAAACATAGAAATGGCGTTCAATGTCATATTTAGTGCAGAGTTTATCCTCAAACAGTTAATGGCCCGAGCATTTTCCCATAATTAGGCATATATCCTCCCACTAACCAGTGTATAAATGAGGGTCAGATACATCTTGTATACCCCTTGTTAGAGGCTACATGGTTATAGGCTATGCAATTATAGTAAAGGATATACTCTTATAGTAAAGGATATACTATTAAAGGCAATACTGATAGAGGGAAATTTAGGACTAGTCTGAGGCCTAAGGTCTTAGGAAAACTAATGGCCACATCTAACCTTATCCTCATGGGGCTAGGGCATGGCCTAGATTAAAGGACAGGTATTAAATTGGGTTAAAGGCCAAGTATTAGCCTGGATTAGAGGTTTGGTATATGTCTATATTGGAGGCTACATCATGGTATACAACCTCAATTAAAGGCCACGATAGGATATTCTTTTGAGATTAGAGTAGCATGGGCATTGTTGGTTCACAAAGTCATGTAGGACTTATTAGTAGTATATTATACCACAACATACACCTTAGCACCCCACATATTGTGCATGGGTTTATCATTGGTTTGCTAGTTCATATCTGTTGGGATTCTCTTTTTACTGTATACTTGTTACTAGCTATAAGGCCCCTCATGTTGGAATGTGTAAAAAGTGCCTAAGAAATGAATTCAGGAAATATTTCCAAGTACCAGTACGCTTTATAGAAAGGCCTATGGGCTGTAAGTACCCCTACGGGCCATCTCTTGTACTCGTAGAATGATGCCAAATTAGGAAAAATGTTTATTTTTGAAGTTGGGTATACGAGATAACACACGACCCATAGATTGACTTATGAGACTTAAGTCATGTGGTGGGTTGAGGATCATAGATAGTTTTTAAGGATTCAAAATGTTACCAGATAAGACTTCCCTCCTATGACCCATAAACTAGACCACGACCTATAATCGGGGTCTCGTGGTCCTGTCTGATAGATTTTTAAAGAGGGCAATTTTGACCTTTCCCTATTATTATATGCCTATCCAACATCATTTTAACCCCCAATGACCCCTTTTCATCCCTATACAACCCCAGTCTACCCAATTCCTCTTCATTCAAAATTTCTCTAAGGCTAAACCCCTTCTAAAATACTCCCAAGTCTTTCAAAGCTTCCAAGAGAAGAGGCCAAGCTAGGGTTTCATGTTCTTCACATTCAAAGTGAGATTTTCTTCCACTAAATCTCCAAGGTATTTAGGTTTTGGTTGTGGAAACCTTTCTTCACAGGTTCAACCTTTCCTCTCCCTCATCTATTTTCAAGTTGTGGATGTTTATGGGTGGTTTTATGAACTCTTTTATTTGACAATATATGAAGAGATTTATGTTTTTTTTTACATTTGTACATGATTATGCATTGAAAAGCTATGTAAAATTTATGTATTCTTATGAAGGTTCAACGATAGCCTTGCTAAGTCTTATGATGCTTTTGGTGAGTTATTTTAAATAATGCTCAAGTGATTTTATTCTACTCCTTTCATGTCATTTACTTTTGAAATGAATGGTTTTAAACTTAGGGACATATACCCACCATGATTTGATTATAGATGTATGCCAAGATTCTATGTTGTTGAGGGCCTTATAGCATGTTATGCAACCTATGAATGATATGAAATTTGAAAGGGCTATTATGCATGCTATGATATATGTGAATATTGTGAAAGTTATGAAGCACTGTCTCGAATATTATTAAGTTTTGATTTTGATGTGCTACTCTATTAATATATGATGGTATTATGATACTTTGCATATTATAGCTATGAGTATGGTTTCAGTATTCATTGGGATAGTGATCTAGCACCGGGAGGACCTTGGTATATAATCGTTGACCCTTAACTATGTGGCCACCATAGGTTTGAGAATTAGCTAATGGATCCATATAGTTTGTGTTGCATGATTGCCTGAATAGGGTGGTAGTATATGGCACATGTTAATTAAATATCGAAAAGGGTAGTGTTCCTATAAGGTCATTATCATAAGTTAACCTAAAAACATAGTGTTCCCATAAGGTGTTTATGAAGCACTTTACAAAATGGGGGAGTTCTTGTAAGGTGAGTGTTTGGTTTACCTTGGCAAAGTAGACCACCCCTAGTCCGATGTTAAGTTGTCATGACCCGGACCTAGGGCCCAGGAGTGACATGGCTAATAGGAACCTGAGAGTCCCTAAACAAGCCTCATATCATCCACATACACATCATTGGTTTGGAAGTAGGTAATAAAACATTAAGAACATAGTTCTATGGGACGGGAAAGTATGACTCATGCTATGGTGATATCATAGGAACAGAGATTTGCATGGATTCGCATAGCACATAGTACATAAGAACTAAGGAGTCGGTAAGTATGACTCACACTATGGGGATTTCATAGGGATAGGGATTTACATGGATTCACATAGCACATAACACATAAGAACTAAGGGGCGCGCAAGTATAACTCAAGCTATTGGGATAGAAAGGGCTTAGAACATTCCATATTTCCACATCTCATCATGAACATATCATCAAATCATCAACATCAAGAGATAGCCATAATGATATTCTCCATAAGCAAGATAACATATCACATACAAGCTCGTACATAGTGTTTACATGTTGTCCAATAATGCCTCTAAGTCATAGAATAGGACGGGGGCAAAGACATCACCAAGGCTCACCCTTAGAGTAAAGACATATGTGGAAATAACATAATAGTTATATAGAAGGTGGGCTTATCATTAGATGATAGGACTCACCACAATAAATCTCTCACAATCCAAGTTAACTGTCAATAGGTGGTTAAGATAGTAACTGGTCCCTACATAGGTGGATCATGTAGGCAAAAAATATGTGTTAGTACATTCGAATGTACTAAGTATGAAAGCATGAAAAATGTTTATGAAACATTTTAACTTGCAATCAATGTTAGATGACAAGGACACACATATAGAAAGAAGTGCATATAAGAAAGAATATGATGACAATATACCATGTAATCCATGATGCATTAATGCAATAATACTTTATTCATAGCAAGGTTGTGAGCTCAACCGACATAAGACCAAGTGAGCTATAACTTGGAATACCGTTGTCTGTGCTACACCAAATAAACGGGTTATGTACTTGCCAAAGGAAGATCCTTGTTATAATCATCCCATAAAGGGACATAAACATGAACCTATGCTAGGCACATAGTTATGAGAAAGGAGACTTTATATAAGGACCCCTGGGGTTGAGTCCCAACCTTCCAATCTCATTCGGTGTTAAGTCAACAACCCATGAGAATACATATACGTATATGTACTTGAAAGAGGAGTATTATTCTTTTCAAAACATTTACATGCATACTTAGGCTTAAACGCCAAACATTTTTTGTAATCATGCATACTTGGGCTAAAAAGTTAAATCATACTTTATGACATACTTTTATGCATGGGAATAGTTGCTTGTTCTTGTACATTGTGGTATAACACCCATAATTGCTCAAAGATCTATATCATAGACATTATGTAATCATATGTCATGTCAAAACCATACTTGTCTGAGAATCATAGTCATAAACATAATTGGGTCGTAACCCACTTCATAACCTTTATGAAAATCAATGCTCATGTATGCATATGGCATTAATGATGAGAGAATAGCATGAGCTATAGAGATTCATACTTAAATCAACAACATAATTTGAAATCCAAGTAAAACCATGAAGAAATTCACATTCAAAGCATACTTTAAGGTAACCCATGCTTAAATTTAACATTTAAGGGAACATACATATTCAAACCTTCATAATATCAATGTAATTCAACTTATTAGGGATTAAATCTCTTTAGAAACATCAATTAAATATAGTCCATATCATAATTAAATCAAATCAACATTAATTTAAAAGACCTATATTCAAAGCAAGATTGAAATTCATGAATTAATGAGTAAAATGTGTTTGAGGTCTTCATAGCTGAAAGGAACCATGAATCAATCCCACATAGCTTAGATAACTTAGAAGAATCAAGAAGAAATTCATTGGAGAAGAAGACCCCTCCTTGACTCCAAGTTAAATCTCCAATGGCACACTTGAGAGTTCTTAGAAGAGAGAATTTGAATATTCTTCGTGTGTTGAATGAATTTGAATAAGAATAAAGGAGTATAAATCTTTTTAGGGGTTTAGGATAGGTAAGAAAGTCATAAACGACCCTTAGAAATCATAAAATTATGAGAAGCCATTAATGAAACAAGCTTTAAAAACTTGCCAGTTGGCTTGTGAAAGAGCACCACAGCCTATGGAGAGGAATACAGAATGTACAAGGGTCCATAGTAGGGTCTTCAGACATAGCCTATTTTTCAGACTATGTACATTTCCACTGACGGTTCACAATCCATTCAAAGGTGCATGGACCATACAACGGTCCATACAAACGACTTATGTTTTGAGATAGTAATTTTATACTTAGAACCATATTTTAGGATGAGGGCTTCTTGATACTCCTCACCACAGCTCGTAGTGAGGACCACGAGACCCCACCACAACTCATGGTGGCTTGCATGTCTCATTCAAGGGCCATGTTATGGCAGCCTTACCCAATTCTTGGCTAGAAGGCTTGGGCACCTTCTAAGGGCCCCTTCCATAGTCAGTGAAGAGGACCAATGCTTGTGGAAGGTTAACTGGAGGGCTACCAAGCCTCAAATCTTTTCTTAAGCTACAGGCAAGCAGTCCTCATGGGACACAGACCTCCAAAACTAAGTATTAATAAAATCTCACAAGATCCGAGTCCTTATATCTTCTGTCCCTTGGGAACATTCATCCTTGAATGAAAACGGACTAGCTTGAAAGGCTTGACTTGAATATGAAAATTTTAACATGGGTCACAATGCATAACTCATTTCTTAAAAATCATAAAATCATTAAAACTTATGTCAAAACGTCCTTTAAATCATTTTCGTGCATATGCATGCATGTCATGTCATGAAACATAAGCGTGAAAGAACTAAAACCATTTAGAATAGGAAGAACATAATACCTTAGGCTTGAGTAGATTGGAAGAGATAGGGATATCATCTCATCATGTCTGTCTCCACCTCCCATGTAGCACTCTCCATATGTTGATTTCTCCAAAATACTTTAATCTAAGTCACATCCTTGTTGCAAACCTGCTTTACTTGTCTATCCAAAATCCCAATTGGAATCTTCTCATAGGACAAGTTCTCGTCAACCTCAACACCTTCCAAAGGCACAATCGAACCAGGACCACCAATCAACTTCCTTAACATTGAACATGGAAGACTAGCTGAATAGAACTCATCTCCAAAGGCTAATCCAATCTATAGGCCATTTTGACAATCCGCTCAACTACCTCATAGTGGCATACATATCGGAGACTTAACTTGCACTTTTTATTAAAGCGCATTATACCTTTCATAGGAGAAACCTTTACATACACCCAATCATCGATATAGAATTCAAGATTCCTCTTTCTAACATCCAAATAAGATTTTTGGCTACTTTGAGCCTGATGTCGACCAAGCTACATCTCCTTTTTTGAGAGTGAAATGGTCATTGTCAAGATATATAACCTAACCAAGGTTAGGGTTGAATCCCATCGGGAATATGATAGACTTAGAATAATTCAAGGTAATTCGGATTGATTAACACTTTATCTCCCCAAAGGAGGGGGGTTGACAACTAAGGAAATTAATCCTAATTAACAAGTGTTAAACCAGTATGGAAAATAACTAGGGTACTATGTTCCCCATGGATCTCTAATCAATAAATTCTTTTCCAGTGTGTAGCATGTAGAATGGTAAGTTAAGTTCAACAAACCCTTTGGCCAATGTGAGTGGTGAATTTCACTATGCGATTTGGTCCATCCTTGCAGTGTGACATTAGTAACCCTTACCTATTGTTCCAGTACAACCTCTCCCTAGCCCAGTTCGGTTGATTAGACGAAAAACATCAATTAGATCTTGTTAATTAATCTATTTTTCTATTCATTACTATCTTGATTTGGTCAGTAACAGTAGGCAAGTTCTAACATTGGCCACCATTAGAAATCATTCAAACTAAAGAGAATTAATTAATATATGCATGCATACTTTCCAAGAATGACGAATTATTTGATTTTACTTTGTCAGTTCTTTATGGTTTCGACAACCCTAATTGTGGATTTAGATACTCATGATCAGTGTAGATGCAAGACTTATGAATTTGAATAAATAATTGAGCACATACATAAGAGAATTAAGCACAAGGAATCCAAACTCTTCATCAAGAATCACAATATTGAAATTAAAAGATGAAATAAAGTTTTACAAGTGTTTCCTTCAAGCTCTCTAATGTTCTGTCACGTCCCCTCCTATTGAAAAATACAAGAATACCTTATGAAAAATAATCTAAAAAGCCTATTTATAGTGATTAAAATACAAAACCAAAATGGAATGAGATAACTGGGTCGACAGACTCTACCGGCAGACTCTACCGACAGTTCTACGGGTTATATAATACTTTATGGCCCGTGATCAGGCTTTTGTGAATTGCTACTTCAAATTTAGGGCTGACTTCTACGAACCCTGCTCTAGCCTGTTAAAAGTTCCATGGCCCATAGGGGGTTTCATCTGATGACTTTTCAGCAACTCTCCACTTTTTGATCCTCTAGTTATTCCAAGTCTATGACTCATCTGCATGTTCATAGAATCAACTCAGAAAATCACTCTTCACTAGAATTGCACACAAAACTAGCTTTACGGCCCGTAGAATTCTCTATGGCCCGTAAGCGGTATCGTGAAACCTCTGCTTCAGCAAATTCTACACATTTATCCTAAAAATTTTGCCAACCTTATAATCCTGCAAAACAAACAAAAGACCACATCAAATCCACTAACATCGCATTGAGAATACACAAAAGTCCAAGTTTAAGCATCAAAAGTGTTATATTTCCGTAGCACATCAACAACTTCAACTCAAAATTATTGCTTGTCCTCGAACGGCGAACTTAATCTGCATAAGCAGCACAATAACATGCAAACCTCAATCAATGGTGTACATCACATCAAACACAAGCACAAACACCCCCAGCACTTTAAAAACACCTTAGATAGCTATCCAGCAAACCAACACAGATAAATGCATGTGACAGTGCAACTATGACAATCAAGTTAACAATCGACAAGCCATAATCACTAAGTTAGTCTAATATCAACAGTGCAATGCAAGTGCCCTCACAAAAAGAAGTCCCATATTTCTCTCATAACGATATTTTCAGGTATAATCTTTAGACTATGCAAAATCACTCACTCTCTCAATAGACAATTAAATAGCATGCTCGATACCATATGCTTGCCCTTATACTAATGACTATGATTTTTGACTACTTAGACTAGGATCACTTTAGGACTTTATTGGCTTGTATTGCAGGCTCAGGGGCTTTGGTAAGATGTTTAGGGAACATAGTGACTAAAGCCCCTCTTTGACACTATGTTTTTCTACACTTTTGCCCTACCAACACTGTTATTTTTCATCTCATTCTCCCTTCCTCCTATTTCAAGCTTTTCTAGTTACCTTTGTCTCATTTTTTAGATTTTTCGTTTGTATGTTCACAATAATTTTCTTTGAATCTAGTTGCATAGGTATCACTCATTTTTTCTTGCACCCAATATACATTTTTATCTCCTTCTCCATTATCACTAATTTCCCCCTAATTTTGTGTTTATTATTACACCAACTACCCTTAACTTTGGCTTTTTGCCTAAGTCGACGTGAACAATATCCAACCTCAGAAGCAGGGCCAGTTTTGGTAGCCACTCTTAACTTATGCTTTTTGCCTCAGTCAAGGTGCATAATGTTCAAGGAAGCACCTGAGCTAATTTCAAGATTTTACATCAAATAGGGCTAGGTAACTTAGGTTTTCACAAAGAAAAGGTACGTGTATGGCTCAAACATTAGGATCAAGGGATATTTAACACATTTGGTTGGATATTTTGGCTAAGTAGACTATTATGAACAACGACCTAAGATCCTTTCCTATCCAACTAACCTATGTTCTAAGTCAGAGTGACAGTGTAAGTTCTGAATTTTAGCATGATATATGAATTTAGCAAAGCAAGATCAAACTCACATGGTACTGATTACACTATCAACACAAACTCTCAAATCATGCTTTTCATCTTAATGTTATCCTCACTTATCATAACAAGCACTGTCATCAATCAAACATGTATGCTTGTTATCTAGACTAACTAACAAAAATTTTGATGGGTATCATTTTTCACCCAAAGAAAGCATAAAAACATATATATGCCATAGTACATGCTACCAATACGACCTACATATCATAAACATGTCAGTTCAACAGAAATTAAATATCCATGAGAAAAAAGAACACAGGAAAGAAAACCTCTAGGATTCAAAGTTTGGGATAGTTATAGGCCAAGGCTACTTAGAATTCAGAGAGGCCTATAACTACCCTCACTCCATTGAAAAAGAGGTGCATTGTACTCAATGTACACAAAATTTGGGATAGTTATAGGCCAAGAAAAAGGCTACTCAAACTTCAAAGAGGCCTATAACTACCCACACCCCATTGAAAAAGAGATGCATTGTCCTCTATGCACACAAAAAATGTAAAATAAAGCATATGGGTCAAAATGAACATACCTGGGCACCTAAACACCGATGTCTGGCTGAGTCTGGACATCCTCAACCTTCCTGGTGGCCATGTCACGAGTAGAAACATGTATGGAGGGGCTAGTACTCCTCACTCTTTCAAGTTTGCCTTACTTCCTCCTTCTACCCTGATTGCATCATGGCAATCTCTAGCTCTTACTCCTCTGCTAGTCCCACATGCAACGTGACTACATCTAGATCATCATCAGTGTAGGGCCTTTTCCCATGGGAAGGTTGTGATACTTTCTTAGGAGAAAACAAACCCACCAGTGGCACCGGAGGTGCAGTTTGTGGGAATGCCATCGATGTAGCCAAAGTTACTGTCATGTTGGCCTGGAGCTGCTGGATATCCATCTATAAGGTCATTATATCTGCTGACCATGTTTTACTTAGGCTCTAGTAGACTCATAACTCAAAAGAATCTATGTTGGCATCCACAACTATAATTTGGTCCTAAATAGTAGCGATCATGAATGCCTTCATGGGTCCCTTGGACTCTGTAATTGCTTGGCGAACCCAGGGCCTAATCTATTGAACTAACTGAGTCAACTAGGACTCACTGTTGGCCATTCGCTGTGCCATGGATTGAATGGATGCCATTGACACGTAAACTATGTTGGCGAGTGCTGTTTGTGTAGGAATGGCCTGTAGTGCAGGAGTAATGGCAGTAGGCCCCCTCTCCAATCTCTCTCATTCTTTAGGGGGCCTCTACTTGGTAGTAGCAGCAAAAGTGGTTGTAGGTGGAACCTTATAAGGTGGCGTAATGGCAAATATCTCGGGTATCTGAGCTGGCTAGTGCGGTGCTTGCCGAAGTGCCACCGGGTTATCCTCATCCTTGATCAGCCTAGCATCTAGAGTGCGCTAGACCTCAATCAGTGAGTCTAGTTGATGTATACTCTCCACCCTCGAATAGAGTCTGTAGATCAAGTAAGGAAAGGGGATAGAAGTGGACCTCTTCAAGGATGCCTCGTAGATATAATCTGCAATGAGGCTGGCCCGATCGATCTCATAGCCAGCCAAGATGTTAGAAACCAAAACAACATGGTCCAACATTGACGTCTTATCTGCAAGCATCAGTCGGATCCGTGGCCTCCCAATGGCCCACAAAACATTTGTTGGGAAGCTAAAGGAGGCCTTCATAATAGACTTAGAAGAAGTGGCTACCCATGCAAGGTCTGGGCCCGGCTTAGCAATTTGAGATGCCACCGATCTCATCAAGCTAGCTTTGTAGATCTTGTTCTCATCAAACCCTTGTCCCCAGTCTGCCCCAATCTGCGGTCGTACTCTGTTATGGATCTGGGGGCTGGGAATTCAGGCTCGAATAGCATACGTGGATGGTACTCTCTGAAATGCCCACCTATCCACCCCTTACTCTAGTGTGTGTTAGCTTGGGTTAAGTGAGGGACTTCTTATCGTTGGGAAGAGTGTTGAGTATTATGGCGACGTAGGATGCATAGAACTCTAAAACCATGGTATAGGAGTACTTCCCCTATGCTTGGGCTAGCAACTGGAGCCCATATCATTTGATAGTGTCTTAGAGACTACGGACACTGTCTAGTACGGAGGTGATGATTTTGAGGATCCTCTAAAATAGAGCTGGCTAGTTTGCCTCTCTCATTCCTCAGCATGCCCTTTGGGTAGATGTCCTGCATGCCCTCAATGCACTACTGATTGTATAGAGCATCTAGTAGTGATGGTGATGCTGATGTATGAGGTGGTGCGCAGAGCACTCTGTCTCCGACCCATCATAGGTTCTTGACTCTGAATCTGACTCCTCTTTGGATGGAGAGGAGATGCTATTATTATTGACTCCCTCATTAGACTGGGGAGTGCGACCAACTATAACCTGAGTCTGGGCGAGCCGAAGTCTGGTAGCAGCCCGTGTATATGGTCTATTAGCATCCGGGTCAGGTCAGACGCTGAGCTCCTCAATTGATCCACTAGTCTCAGACGCATCCTGCTCCCCGTGGTCTCATCCCTGAGCCTCCTATGCATCGCTCAAATTTCATCGCTCCTTGTCTTCGGGGCCATAGTACCTTAAACATAGACATTCAACACACATGTTTGCCCCATGAGTCAAAGAACGAAAAGAAAAATTAAATCAAACTTGGTTAAAGAAGGGTCTATGAAGGCACTTATGACTCATAGAAAGCCTTCATACAAATATTGTTCACAAACTTTGTTTACTAAAATTGCATCTTTGAGACCAGGCATGACTCGTAGAAGAATTTACATGTCATAGATTGAGTCGTAGAAGTGTTCCTGTGTTCAAACTTTTACAGGCAAGGATCCACGTGACCTGTCTACGAGTCATAGAATTTTCTACGACTCGTAGAAGGCCTCGTCTGATAGGTTCTCAAAAACTTCAAGTTTTTGGATTTTCCTATTAGGGGTAACTACGACTCGTGGAGGTTTCTATGGTCCATGAAAGACACTGGTAGATTGGAAAACCCATTGACCTGAGTTTCTACGCCTACAGGGACCCCCATACGATATTTTCAAAAATAATTTCAGCATCAACGCAATATGCACACACCCCCACATAACATAAATCAAACACTCAACACCCCACATGCAAATCCTATCACACCCCATCGAATATCATTTTACATGTTTTCTAAGGCAAACCGACCCCGTTTGAATGAATTAGCATAGGATTATTCACATATGTAATCATATACAAAATTTTCATACACACAATCAATTTAACTTAAACGATGTGTGACTACATAGTTTTCAAGCACATCATGCAAACCTATAGACAAGGCCATATACACAATTTTCTAGCTTTTTACCCTCAATCAACCATTGGCACATTTTTATTCGAAATTTAATTTTAAGCACAAATAATGGCAAACATGGGTTCACCCTTAACAAGTTCAAGTACCATACATGACGATTAATTTCAACTTAATCACAAGAAGTTCGGTATCAAAAAAGGTTTAGTAAAATATACCAAATTTAAGCAAAAGAGATGCTAAGCATTGAGGGAGGAGTTAATGAAGGGGAACCCTTGGGCTGCCAGAAGGCTGCCAAAAAGTTGGCTGGAAAAGGGTATGGTCGGTCGCCGGTGATTGGAGGAACAAGGGAAGGGGTCACCAGGTTGACTTTGTAATTTTGGGGAAGAATGGGCCAAAATAATTTGACCCCATTATTTATATGCTGATCGGATTGGTCCAAAACTAATGGGCCCAGACTCTACGAAACCCTAATTACTGGCCATAGAGAATATTACAGCTTGTAAATCATTGTCTCGTAGAATGTTCGTACCTTAGTTTTAGGGACTGGGTTTCACAAACCAGTCCACGAGTCATAAAATTTGATAATACTCATAAAGTTGATCATAGAAACCTCAACAGTTAGTTAATTAATAAGAAAACTTACTTGGGGTCCATGAGCCCCATTCACAGCCTGTAGTTTTATATATGGGCCATAAAGTTGGCTCGTGGACTAGAGTGCACAACATTTTGCTTACTAGAAATGTTCTATGAGACAGTGATGGGTCGTAGATTGACATATGGCCCATAGAATCAGTCGTAAAAGCACATCTTGATGCTTTTTCAACCAAGGATGGTTGACTCAGTCAAGTACCTGCACATTCTTCATAGAGCACACTGTTACCCTATATGCAACAAGTCCAATGTCCAAAATTACAACGTAAATGCAAAAAATTAAATTACCTACAAGTACAAAAGCTAAAAACAAAATATAACTACAACTATTACATCAAATATCTTGGGTTGCCTCCCAAGTAGTGCCTGATTTATTTTGCAACACGACTTGGATAACTTGGTCACTTAGACTTCACAAGTGCCCAAACATACTTCTTCCGGGTCGTCTGGCCTCTTCATTGACTGATAGATATTGAAGAAATCTTCTTCATCATTCAATCTAAACCTGAGTTTTCTAGCTTTTTCATATTCACTAGTGCTCGACCAGTGGCCAGGAAGGGGCTTCCCCATATGATTGGGACTTTAAAGTTAACTTTGCAATTTAGGATCCCAAAGTCTGTGGGGAATTTGAGTTTCTCAACTTTGACAAGTATGTCATAGAGTATCCCTAAAGGCTTCTTCACCTTGCGGCCAACCATCAACAACCATATGCTCGTTGGAGTAGGGGCTCCCAATCCTAACTTCTTGAAGACCACAAGGGCCATTAGATTTATTTTGGCACCAGGATCACACAATTCCATTGCGAACTCCACATCTCTATTAGTGCAAGGTAGGTAAAAGCACCGGGATCTTCTCTACTTTTAACCAAGGACCTTGCAGCAATTGCACGGTAATATTAAAGCTCCTGGGGGATCTCCAAACTCATAGTATACTTCTTTGTAATCAAGTCCTTCATAAACTTCGCATATCCTAGCATCTTCTTCAATGCCTCAATGAGAAGGATGTTGATGGAGAGTTGTTTCAGCCTGGAGAGAATGTGCTTGAACTTTCCCTCCTCCTACTTCTTTTTGATTCTCTGAGGGAAGGGATGAGGAGGTCTAGCAATGCGGTTCAGCTTTTGTGGCACCTCTACAGCATCACTCACCCCATCCTTAACACTATCATCTTTGGTCTCAACTTCCTTGACCTGAGTTGTCTCCTCTCAAACATCATCATCATCTACCAGCATGGGAGGATTAATAGCACACTTGCCACCACGAGTAGTTATCGCTATACAATACATCTCATTCTTTGGGTTCTAAATTGTGTTGCCAGGCAATGTATCTCTCTGACGCTGGTTGAGTTGAGTTGACACTTGACCAAACTGTTGCTCAAGCTGTTTGATAGAAAAAAAACAAGACATGATTTTTTGATTCAAGTCAGAGATGTCAGATTTTATCCCCCTCAATGTCTCATCCTATGTCTCAGCTTTCTTCAATAGATGGCCAAACATCTTCTTAACTCTAGAACTATAAGCACCGGTATCACGAATGTCTGGTGGCATATAAGGACCATTTTTGTAGCCATCTCTGTGACTCCACTCTGCATCTCTATCCTGGACACTATTCCTATCATAGTAACCTCTACCATTGTCTCTGAAAGCATCATTTCTATAGTAATTCTAACCTTGGTTTCCTTGACCTTGGTGCCAATAGTCCTGATGGACCCTTGGGCATTGGTCCGAAAACTCCCTATCTGATCAATAATGAAATAAGTGTCCTCTTTATAGTGGGGATCCTCGTACATGGGTGCTCGCATAGGTTGATGAACAATTGTTTTAACTCATTCCTGATTCTGCTTCATCTCTACATTTATTTTAGCTTGCTCCGAACCAATATTAACAGCACAAAAAACTTTCGGTAGATGATCTTTCTCTTTTCCCCCATGCACAATTTGTCTACACTTCCTTTTCCAGCTTTTCTGTAATCCTTGTAAATGGTTGATCTAAAAACATGTGCCCCATGATGGTATCAACACATGCTTGACTATTCTCGTCTACGGCACGGTACAAGATCTCCACCAAAGGCTTTATCAATAATTTTGTGGTCAGGGACACTCCTCAAGCACTTTGTGAATCGCTCACATATAGTACTGATCGAGTCACATGGATGTTTCTCAAAGTTATTGATTTGATCTTTCAAGTTGAGCTTCTTTGAACTCGGGAAGTGCCTCTTCAAAAAGGCCTTTTGCAACTTAGCCCAACTGGTGATCAAACTTTGCGGGAGTTCAAATAGCCATAGTGTTGCATTACCTATTAGACATATGGGAAGACACAAAATCCCACAACATCTATTGACAAATTCTATGTTGCCATTATGTTTTAACAGATAAACATAACGTTGTGTAGATGACTATGCAGATCCTCTTATGGTAGGCCCTTAAACAGTTCACAGTTCTGCATCATCTGAAACAACCCAATCGAAACCATGAACTTTGTATTAGTCGATAGTGGTGGTAAAACGATGGCTCCAGTAACATCTATAGACATAGGGTTTATTCGGTATTGGTCCCACTGATAAGCTTCGGAGTTGAAGTCCTATGGCTATGGACAATGTCCTCAAGAGGAGGTAGGTTATCATTATTCGCATTCTCATTCTCATTCCAATTCAGAGCTGCATTTGCCACATTGTTTACATTATCTTGGGTCATCCTTCTTAGTATTCTCAAGATCCCTGGGTAAAACAGAGTCAATGGAATGTATCGACTTCGCGTATCAGGCAAACACTACACCTATATCTTGAAATAGAACAAAAAGAACAAGAAAAAATAAAATAAGGGAAATAAGAATTAATTCACAAATTACTCAAATTAAACAAATCCAGTCGTATTCCTAGGCAACAATGCCAAAATCTTGATATCGCCTAAGCTACACCTTCTTTTTGAGGCTAAAGCGATTGTTGTTAAGATATATAACCTAACTAAGGTTAGGGTTGAATTCCAGAGGGGATATGGTAGACTTAGAAAATTCACAGTAATTCGGGTTGATTAACCATTTTATCTCCCCAAGGGGGGGGGTTGTGAAAACTAAGAAAAGTAATCCTAAACTAAGACAAGTGTTAAACCAGTATGAAGAGTAACTAAGGTACTGTGTTCTCCAAGATTCTCTAACTTAGTATTATCAGATAATCAAATTCTTTTCAAGTGTATAACATGCAAAATGGTATGTTTAGTTCACCGAACCCTTTGTCCTATCGAGAGTCAAATTCCACTTTGTGATTTGGTCCATACCACAGTGTGACATTACTAACCCTTACCTATTGTACTAGTACAATCTCCCTTTGGCCCAGTTCAGTTGATTAGATGAGAAACATCAATTGAATGTTGTTAATTAATCTCTTTGCTTATTGATTACTACCTTGATCCATTCAGTAATACTGGGTTGTTTCAATGTTGGCCACCACCAGAAAGCTTTCAAATCGAAGAGAAATAATTAATACAGGCATACACACTTTTCAAGAATTATGAATATCCATAAGAGAATTAAGCACAAGGAATCCACATTCTTCACCAAGAATAACAAGATTGAAATTAAAAGAAGAAATAAAGTTTAACATGTGTTTCTCTCAAGCTCTCTAATGTTCTATTACGTCCTTGTCCTGTTCCCTCAGAAAAATAACCTAAAAAACTTATTTATAGTATTTAAAATACAAAACAAAAATGGAACAGGATAACTGCATTGGCGTCACAAGCATCTCTACAAGCCATACAATATTTTATGGACCATAATTGGGCTTTCATGGGTTGCGGCTTCACATCTTAGGCTGACTTCTAAGACACCTTTCTACGGCCCATAGGGGGGTTTCATCGAATGACTTTTCAAGAACTCCCTCATGGTATGACTCTAAAGTCTATGGCTCATAAAATATTCTATAACTCGTCTACATGTTCATGGACTCAATTTTGGAAAATCACCCTTCACTAGAATCATTGATGAAACCAACTTTGCAGCCCGTAGAATTCTCTACGGCCCGTAAGAGGTCTTGTGCAACCTTTGCTTCACCAAATTCTGTACACTTAGCCAAAAAATTATGCTAAGCTCGTAATCCTACAAAACAAACATAAATCCACATCAAATCCACTAACACCGCATTGAGAACACACAAAAGTCCATGTTTTAGGCATCAAAAGTGCTGTATTTTTGCAGCACATCAGAGCCGTCTTAAGCTTTTACCAAATCAACTTCACCTTTTCCATGCCTTCACCAAATTTGGGCCAATCAATGCCATCTCTCCCAACTTAAACAATTCCACCGGTGATCTTCACCTCCCATATAGAGCCTCAAATGATGTCATACCAATGCTAGCATGAAAATTATTATTGCAAGCAAACTCTATAAGTGGTAGATGATCATCTCAATTACCCTTGAATTCTAACACACAAGCCCTCAATATGTCTTCCAAAGTTTGAATTGTCGTTTCCGCTTATCCATCGATTTGAGTATGCAAAGCAATATTTAACTTCAGCTTAGTGCAAGCCCCTTTTGAAATGATTTCCAAAAGTGAGAAGTAAATTGAGCACCATGATATGATATGATAGACATAGGTATACTATGCAACCTGACCAATTCTCGAATATAAAACCTTGCATGATCTTTGGCATTTAAGGTAGTCTTGATGGGTAGGAAATGAGCCGATTTGGTCATCCATCGATGATAACCCAAATGAATCAAATTGCTCTTGGTTACGAGGCAAACCAACCACAAAATCTATATTCACATCTTCCCACTTCCAAGTAGGATCTCAATATCATGAGTCAAACAACCAAGCTTTTGATGTTTAACCTTTACTTGTTAACAATTAGGACACTCAGATACAAACTTGGCTATGTCTTGCTTCATACCATGCCACCAACACACTTCCCTCAAATCCCGAAACATTTTGGTAGATCTCGGATGTAAAGAACAATGAGAGTTATAGGCTTCACTCATGATAGCCTCTCTAAGACCATCGACATCCAAAATGCACAATTTATCGTTGTAACGATTCTCACCATCTTCCCCTTGGGAGGACACTTCTACCTTATTCTCACCATCTTCCCCTTGGGAGGACACCCAACGTCTTGTTTTGCCTTGACATCAACAACCATGGAAGACTGAGCCGCATTTTGATCATGACTGGTACCATCATTAGAGTAAGTCGATCTAACACCCAATCTATCCAAATGATGAATATCTTTTACCAACTCTTTAATTCTCTCATAAACATGGGCCACTTTCAATAGATAGCCTACTAAGAGCATCGGCTACAACATTTGCCTGGCCGGGATAAATATTAAACACTTATGTCATAACCATTAAGAAGTTCCAACTACTTTTTTTGCCTCAAATTAAGATCCCTTTGGATGAACACATATTGTAAGCTCTTGTGACTGGTGAACACATTAACCTAAACCCCAAAGCAAACACCACAACCACCAACTCAAGATAACGAGTCGGATAATTTAATTCATGCACCTTTAGTTGCCTTGATGCATAAGCTATCACCTTATCATGTTGCTTAAGCACATAACCCAACCTAATCTGAGAAGCCTCACAATACACCACAAACCCATCTAAGCCTTCTAGTAAGGTCAAAATAGAAGCCAATGTAAGTCGATCTTTCAAAGTCTGAAAACTCTTCTCACATTCATCCAACCATATGAACTTGTCCTTCTTTTTAGTTAACTTGCTCAATAGAGATGCAATGGATGAGAAACTTCCAACAAATCTCCTATAATAACTATCTAATCCAAGAAAACTTCAAATATCCAAAGGGTTCAATGGTCTAGGCCAATTCTTTACGGCCTTAATCTTCTTTTGATCGACCTTAATACCATTACTGGATACCACATGACCAAGAAAAGCTATTTCACCCAATAAAAACTCACATTTGCTGAACTTGTCAAATAGTTGCTTCTCTCTTAAAGTTTGAAGAACCAACCTCAAGCGATCCATATGCTCCCATTCACTATGGGAATAAATCAGAATATCATCAATGAAGGCAACCACAAAAATATCAAGAAATGGCTTTAACACTCAATCCATGAGATCCATAAACACAGCTGGAGCATTAGTCAAATGAAACAACATCATCACACATTCAAAATTCCCATATCTAATTCAAAGTCATTTTGGGAATATCACACTATCTGACCTCAATTGATGATAGCTGGAATGGATGTCAGTCTTTGAGAAATCGATTGATCCTTGAAGTTGATCAAATAATTCATTGATCCTTGGCAAAAAATATTTATTCTTTATGGTTATTTTATTCAATTGCCTATAATCAATGCACATTTGAAGATACCTATCTTTCTTTCTCACGAATAACACTAAAGCATCCCATGGAGATAAACTTGGTCTAACAAAGCCTTTCTCCAATAAGTCCTTTAATTGATCCTTCAACTCCTCTAATTCATCCAGTGCCATATAATAAGGAGGAATTGAAATAGGTTGAATGCCCGGAAGGAGATCTATGGCAAAGTTTACTTCCCTTTTGGGAGAAATACTAGGCAAATCTTTGGGAAAAATATTCAGAAACTCATTAACCACTAGAATCGACTCAAGAGTAGGTGACTCAGACTCTACATCTCTAACCCTCACAATATAATAGATGTACCCTTTAGAAATTATCTTCCGGGCTTTGAGATAAGAAATAAGCTGACCCTCAAGCAGAATCACTACCCTTCCACTCAAGAATGAGCTCATCCAAAAATTGGAATTCAACTTTCCAAGTTCTATAATCTATAGAGGCATATGAAACATGCAACTGATCCATCCTGAGAATAATATCAAAATCAAATATCATAATTCCACAAGATCACACAAAATGACTTTATTAAAATAGATACAAGACAACCTCGATAGACTCTTTGGGCAACAATTAACTCACCTATAGGAGTATAGACTGAAAAGGGCCCATCAATATTTCAGGAATAAAACCAAACTCAACAGCCAAAAGAGGAGTCACAAAAGATATATTTGCAGTTGGGTTAAACAAAGCATAAGAACCTGTTATTTCTGGTTGCACCACCTTATGGAACTATTTGTTGTCCTTGGTCACCCTGAGACATGTGGCCTTGACCATAACTGGAAACTTTAGGATAGTTACCAATCATGTGTCCTATATCACCATCCCCATAGCAAGCACCTGAATCTTTTAGACATGTAATCGAGAGATTTCTTCCACACGTGCCACATCTAGGATGCATTGGCCCACCTCTAGGTGCCTTGGGAGTAGGCACTCTATTATTGGTAACCCTTGCATTGGAATGTTGGCCATATTTGAAGGGATCATATCCACCACCACTCCTAGAGTTGGAGAACCCACCATCATAATAACTTTCGCGGAATCATTCACCCTCATCTCTTTGATCTTCTACCTTTCAATCTGTTCAGCATAAGTCAAAAGCCTAGAAATGTCCATGACTTGAATAAGCATAGCCCTACGACATTCTTTCACACCCAAATCAGAGATCCCAGAAATAAACTTGCGCATTCTTGCACGGGGATAAGCCACTAATATTGAAGCATTCTTTGAGAGCTTTGTGAATTTAAGGGCATATGGTCTCACACTCATAACACCCTACTTAAGGTTGATAGCTTCTATCATTTTGGCCTCCCTAAGCTCAAGAGGATAAAAAGAATCCAAAAAGGCAAACGTGAACTCTTCCCAACTAGCTTTATCATCACCAATCCTCATTATCAACCATTGGGTATACCATAGTTGAGCCACACCTTTCAACCAATAGGCATCTAGTTCAGCTTTCTCTTCTAAAGTCACCCCCATGATAGTCAACATTTTAGAGAGTTCATTAATGAAGTCTTGAACATCCTCATCAGCTTTTGACCCATAAAACTCTGGAGGATTCATCTGAGTAAAATCACTCACTCTAATAGTCGAAGTGGGAGTAGTAGGAGGAGGATCGACCTACCTAGACTGGTTGGTCACCACATGGGAAAGAATGGCAAAGGTAGTCCGACATTCATCTTGAGTAACTGGCACACACCCTAGGCTCTTGAGGGACTCAGTCCTCACTAATTGGGGCTTGTCATGGTAGAGGGGTGATGTGTCCATATTTCAGGTCATTTTGGGGATAAATTAGAAGGAAACATTACTCTTAATGTGCTATTAATTCTAACTTCTAAGAAATATGCATGTTCTATGACAAGAAATGGTACTTAAATTATACAAATGGATAATACTTGGTGAAATCTTGGAAAGTGAACAAAAGTGCAGAAAGGCAGAGAAAAGCAGTGTCACTGGCATACTCGGTGATTCGACGAACACTCGTGGAGATCATCATTGTAGCAAACAAGGTTTCAGATCAGGTCAAAATGGCAGTCAAACTCAATATTACAAAGCATGTTTCGTGGACCACCAAATGGCATGAGCGATCACCTTATGTTCTTGCACCCAAAGCCTTAAGACACTGATGGGAAGGTGCTACAATAGATATGGTGCATTACCAAATTGGATCGGCAGACGCCCAATGTTGCAGAAGAGAAAGCCTTATGAAGATGCATAAGAAAGAGTTCAAATGCACATTCGGCGCATCACTGGAGTGCTTGGCGATGGTCAACCATGACCATCGAATGACATTTTGTAGCACACCCATTAATACATTTACATGGAGTAAATAAAAAATTTTAGAAAGACATTGTACATCATCTTCTCATACCATATCAAAACAATTAGTCTATAGTAGTACGTAGAACTTTCCTCTTAGGTACAAGTGGAATTAGGGTTTTGAAGCTTTTGAGAAGTAAATTGGAGAGGATTGGCAGGTGATGATTACCTAATTTCTACTCAATCTTCTTACCCATGACTTTTGCTGGTATTTGTGGTATCAAACCTTTAATTCCTAGCATGTATGGCTAAAACCCCCATGTTAGGCATGTGCTATTGATATTGGTGTTTGATTTATTTATTGGATCATTAATATCTTGACTTATCTATTGTTGATTTGAGTTAATTTATATCCGTTCTTATGTCTAATCTATAATTATATAGTTGGAAACTTGGGGTTTTACTTTACATCTCTAATTGTTTGCTTAGCCAGAACTATTAGGGTGTGAAATGGATATAATTGTTGGAAACCTTTTGGGGTTTCAATTGAAGTTCACAACAATTGATTCAATAGGCAAGGTATTAGGGGTTTTGCTGAGACTTCTTAGGCCAAGTGTGTCCTTGACAATCTGCATACGATTTCTTACTTGATTCATGCGAAATGCCCTTGTATCATAGGTGATATGGGTTATAAGCAACCTGGCCTATCCACTCAATATCAACTCATGTAGTCAAGTATCTTCCCTTAATTGTTGTTTAAATTATTAATTAGAACTCGTTTAGCTGAATTCTTACTTTGATTATTGTAACCTTCCAGACCCTACAATTACTTGGTCCAAGAAGTCACTTTTGACTTGAACAATAATTCCCTGTGGGATTAATTACAACCTCTAAATTTGTGTTATTATGATGATGATGAATAACCTTTCTTCCTTTGAGTAGTCAGGTTGAGCGACATCAAAAATGGTGCCGTTGCCGGGGAATCGACATGTTTATATTGGAAATGTTTATTGAGCTTTGTTCTTGTAGTTAGAATTGTTTTAACTATTTTCTTGTTTTTTCTGTTGAAAAATAAGTGTTCAGATGGAAGATGATGAGAACGTTCATGGTGGGAATGTTGGAGACATGAATGGTATGCATGATGTTAACTGGGATCAGGTGAGGAGGATCAGTGCTATTCGACTACCCCCATTGGCCAAAAGAGTTAATTTTCATGTAACGAGCACTATGTTGCAACTCCTATAACTGAAGGGATTGTTTAGTCCACTTGTGGAAGCATTGATTGAAATGTTAGGGTATTCTAGGTTCATCAAAGAATTGGTGATGAAGAAAAGGACTCTTGAGTGTGAGACAATTGAATTGTCTCACAGTTGTAGTGCAATCTTTGACACAAAACTTGGTGGCAAATAATGAAGACTCAGGGGCATTCACCATTCCATGCACAATAGGAGCCTTATAATTCATTAAAGCTCTACGTGATTTTGTTGCAACTATAAACCTCATTACCCTAGCCATATTTGAGGAATTGGGCTTGGACAACGCTTCATCGACCATAATGCAACTACTCATGGCTGATAAGTCTATGAAACTACCAGCGGGAATTTTACAATACGAGTTGGTGAAAGTGGATAAATTCATTCTTCATGTGGATTTTGTGATTTTGGATTGCGAGGTGGATATAAACATGCCAATAATCTTAGGAAGACCATTCTTAGTCAGCGGACAAGCTTTGGTAGATGTTGAGAGTGGAGATCTAAAATTTAGAGTGAATGATAAGGAGGATAATTTCGACATATGCAAAACTTTAAAGGCGATAGAATGGATATTTCAGTGCATCACCGAATTAGATCAGTAGAGCAAAGAATCATTGCCTAATATTGCAGAAGAGGAATCCTTGCAAAGATACAAAGGAAATCAGTCAAGTGCACATTCAGCGCCTCGCCAGAGTGCTCGGCGATGGCCAACCTTTACCACCGAATGACATTTCACAGCAGAAAATTTCACACATTTGCACCAAGTATATAAGATATTTTAGAAAGGACATTGTGCATCATCTGCTCATACCATATCAGAAAAATTAGTTTGTAGTAGTAGTACATAAACTTTCCTCTTGGATACAAGGGGAGTTAGGGTTTTGAAGCTGTTGGGCAACAAATTGGAGAGGATTGGTTGGTGATAATCGACTAATTTCTACTCAATCTTGTTACCCATGACTTCTACTACTATGTATGATATAAATCTTTAATTTCTAGAATTTATGGCTAAAACCCCCATGTTGGGGGTATGCTATTGATATGGGTCTTTGATATCTTAACTTATCTATAGTTGATTTGAGTGAATTTATATATGTTCCGATGTCTAATCTATAATTTTAAAGTTGCAAACTTGGAGTTTTACTTTAGATCTCTGATTGTTGCCTTAGCCAGAACTATTAGAGTATGGAATGGATATAATCACTAGAAACCTCTTGGAGTTTCAATTGAATCCATGTCGTTGAAGTCCACAGACATGGATTCAACAGCCAAGGTATTAGGGGTTTTGCTGAGACTTCTCAGGCCAAGCGTGTCCTCGGTGGTTCGCGTATGATTTCTCAGTTGATTTATATGAAACACCCTTGTATCATAGCCGATATGGGTTATAAGTAACCTAGCCTATTCACTCAGTATCAACTCATGTAGTCAAGTATCTAGACCCAACTAATAAATTGATTTCCATATTTTCATATCCCCAACATCTTCCCTTAATTGCTGTTTAAATCATTACTTAGAACTCGTTAAAGTGAACTCTTATTTTTACGGTTGCAAACCCCCCAGATCCTTCAATTACTTGGCCAATCGGGTCATTTACACCTTGAATAGTGATTCCCTATGGGACCCCAACCTCTAATGTTAGGTTATTAAGCTAATGACGGCCGCCACATCTTCATTTTAGTAGTTGGGTTGATTGATATCAAGGGGCTCTTCACGGAGGAATCTTCTGTAAGGCATCAAGGACATGGTAAAACTTAAGAAGTCTTAAGACATAGTTCATAGAACGACATAAGACATGAAGAAGTGAGATAATTCCTAAAACACACATAGCCTCCCACTCATAGGTATGGTGCACTTTACATCGATGAATATGACTCTAATAGACACGGCATGTTGGACTTTGAGGACCATTTATGAACCTAAAGCTCTGATACCAAGCTTGTCATGACCCAGACCTAGGGTCTACGAGTGACATGGTGAATAAGAACCTGAGAGTCCCCAAACAAGCCTTATATCATCCACATACACATCATTAGTCTGGAAGTGCATAATAAGACATTAAACACATAGTTCTAAGGGACGGGAAAGTATGACTCACACTAAGGGGTGTCATAGGGATAGGGATTTACATAGATTCACATAGCACATAACACATAAGAACTAAGGGGCGAGTAAGTATGACTCATGCTATGGGGATAGAAGAGGCTTAGGACTTTCCACATTTTCATATCTCATCATAACATATCATAAAATTATCAACATCAAGAGATAGCCATAATCATAAGTCCCATAAGCAAGAACATATAACATACAAGCTCGTACATAGAGTTTGCATGTTGTCCAACAATGCCTATAAGCCATAGAATAGGACACGGGCCAAGACATGTCTCTAGCTCACCCTCAAAGTAAATACATAAGTGGAAACAACATGATTGGTAGAGAGAAGGTGGCTTCTCCTTAGATTATAGGACTCACCATAAGCAATCTCTCACAACCCAAGCTAACCGTCAATATGTGGATGGAGATAGTCACATGTCTCTACATGGTTAGATCATGTATGAAAAAAGTTTGCGGTAGTATGGTTGAATGTACTAAGTATGCAGCCATGAAAAATGCTTTTGAAACATGTTAACCTACAAGCAATGTTAGTTGACAAGGACACAAACATAGAAAGAAGTGTATAGAAGAAAGAATATTATATCGATATGCCATGTAGTTCATGATGCATGAATGTCGTAATACTTTATACATAGTAGGGTTATGACCTCAACCGACATAAGACCAAGTGAGCCATAACTTGGAACTCCATCATTTGCTTCACAGTAGATAAAGGGATGATCTACTTGCCAAAGGTATATCCTTGTCATTATCATCCCATAATGGGGTATAAAGATGAACCTTTGCTAGGCACATAGTTATGAGAAAGTAGACTTTATATATGGACCCCTTGGGTCAAGCCCCCACCTTCTATCTCAATCGGTACTAATTCAACAACTCACAAGAATACATATACACATATATGCTTGAAAGAGGAGCATTCGTCCTTTCAAATCATTTACATACATAATTAGGCTTAAAAGCCAAACATTTTTCATAATCATTCCTACTTGGACTAGAAAGCCAAATCACACTTCATGAAATCATTTCATGCATTAGAATAGCTCTTTGTTCTTGTACATAGTGGTGTAAACACCATTATTGCTCAAAGAGCCATATCGTAGATATTATGTGATCACATATCATGCCATAACCATACTTATCTTAGAATCATAGTCATAAATATAATTGGGTCATAACTCACTTCATAACCTTCAAAAAAATCAATGCTCATGTATGCATATGTCATGAAAGATGAGAGCATAACATGGGCAATAGAGATTCATACTTAAATCAACAACATAATACGAAATCCAACTCAATCCATGAAGAAATTCACATCTAAAGTATACTTAAGGTTACCCATTCCTAAATCCAACATTTAAGGGGAAATGCATATTCAAACCTTTATAATATCAATGCAATTCAATATATTAGGGCTTAAATCACTTTTAAAATAACAATTAAATACAGTCCATATCTCAATTGAATTAAATCAACATTAATTTTAAAGACCCATACTCAAAGTAAGCTTGAAATTCATAAATTAAGGAGTAAAAAGTGTTTGGGGAAAGGGACCATGAATCAATCCAACATACCTTAGATAACTTAGAAGAATCAAGAAAAAATTGATCGGAGAAGGAGATCCTTCCTTAAGCTCCAAGATAAATCTCTAATGGCACACTTGAGAGGAGTTCTTAGAAGAGAGAATTTGAATACTCTAAGTGTATTGAATCAATTTGAATAATGGAGTACAAGTCTTTTCAGGGGTTTAGGATAGGTTAGAAAGTCACATATGGCCCTTCTAAATTAACAAAATTATGAGAAAGCTATTAATGAAAAGAGCTTTAAAAAGTTTCCAATTAGCTTGTGAAAAAGCGCCACAGCCTGTGAAAAGGACCACGGACCGTACAAGGGTCTATGGTAGGGTCTTCAGACACTTAGCCAACTTTTCATACTAAGCACACTTCTGCATATGAGTCATGATCGATTCAAAGGTGCCAAGACCATACAACGGTCCATACAAATTACCAAAGTTCTAAGATGGTAATTTTATAATTAGAACCATAAGATGATGGCTTTGCGATACACCTCACCATGACTCATGGTGAGGATAACAAGACCCCATCATGGCTCATGGTGGTTTGCATGACCTGTGCATGGCCATGTGGTTGCTGCCTTAGCCAATTCTTGGCTGAAAGGCTAGGGCACCTTCTAAGGGGCCCTTCCATGACCAGTAGTTAGGACCACAACTGATGGGAGGTTCCCCGGTGGGCCACTAAGCCTCAAAATTTTTCTTAAGTCACATAAAGACACACACAAGCATTCCTCATGGGTTATACACCTCCTAAATCTTGATTTAAGCATCAATAAATTCTCACAAGATTCGTGTCTTTATAGGAGTGAACATCGAGATTCCATGTAGTAGCTTGCTCTGTCTTACATGTCGGTTATGGTCCCTTCCCATCTATGTATGATATATTATGTGACTTGATGATTCCTTATGCCTATTTTGACTATGGAATTGAGAATACATGACATATTGAGCTTATATCTATTGATTATGACTACACATATTATTTAATTAGGGCTTCTGTTCTTTGTTGTGTTGCACCACACATACTTAGCACATTTCAAATACTAATCCATACCTTTTGCTATATGATCTAATCATGTAGGGACCAGAGCTCCTATTCATCCTTCTCATCCACGTGGCTAGACGATTCAGTTGAAGATCACTTTTGGTGAGTCCTCCACATTCGGGGGCAGTAGACGTTTATTTACTTTCTTGATTACTTAAGACTTGCATAATTATGGATATTTATCTTTTGAGAGTAAGCTTTAGAGATGTCTTGGCCCCAGTCCCGTTCTTATTAATGGTGTTGTTGGATGTTTGCGTATGTATGTTATGAGCTCGACTCTCATTTTGCTATGTATTATGGAAGACTCCCTTAGTCCCTTATTCCCTCTTATGTGTGGAATGCTTGTTGTATTGATGAGGTGAAAATCCTAAGTTCCTAATTGCCCCCATAGAGCGAGTTATGCTTACCCTCCCCTTAGACTTTATTTGCTATGTGATCCATGCTAATCCTCTTCCTTACAACATCCCCGTATCATGAGTCCAAAGTCCCACTTCCCCTAGAATTATGTATTATTTGCTTTAATTTTTCTTCCACAACCAAGGATGTACCATGTATGCTTAAGAGTCTTGTTTGGGTTTCCTCCGAGTTCTCCATCTACCATGTTGCACCTAAGCCCTATATTTAGGTCTGATGCTAGATGTTTTAGGTTAGCATTAGGCTTGCTTATTGGCGTTAAAGGTAGGCACCATCATGGCCTATAAAGTCTAGTCATGATAAGTTGGTATAGAGTCCTAGGTTTGTTGGTCTCACCTGTACATATCTACCATCTAGTAGAGTCCTACGGATGGGTATAGAGATGTCTGTAAGGAGTCTACTAGATGTATTAGTATTCCTATATGGTTGTGTCATTTTTTGCACTCATGTTACTGGCCTCCTGGAAGCTTACATGACTCATTCTCTTGCAGTTATGGCTCGTAGTGGTCGACCTTCAGGTGGAGGTAGGTATGCAACACCTGCTCTGAAATGAGACCCTTCTCTAGAGCCTATTGAGGAGCATCTGAATGTCCTTATTCCCCTATAGTTGGAGGGACCAGGGGTAGCTCTACCCCTAACTGCCCCTATTATGACACATGTAGTTCAAGAAGCTAGCATAGTTACTTGCAGCACTTGGGGGCATACCACAGGCTCTAGCCTTACCCCTTCTACTGCAACCACCAACTCCTACCTCAGCAAAGCATGCAACCTCTATTGCCCAGACTAATGTTGCAGAGGGTGATAGACTATATCAGGATCAGCAATGCTAGGCTATTTTCTCAGATTGAGCCCTTCAAGGTTATGAAAATCAGTAGGGGAGGATGCCCATAAATTTCTGATGATGGTCAAGAAAGGCTGCAGTCCTTGTTAATATTATAGTCTAATGGGGCTGCCAAATAGTGCTGGTATGCTTACCTGGACCACATGCCAGTCGAATGACTATCGTGTGATGGACAACATTTTTGGATATGTTCCTAGCTAGATTCATCCCATGGAGTTTCAAAGACAAGCTCTCTATTAGAGGATTGAGGAATCAGTTACGGATAGAACCCAGTCACCGGTCAGGGCAGGCCGATTATGCCTGTACTATTGAGTGGCTATGTTGTACTGGCCACAAGGGAAACAATAAGTGGGCTCATTTGTAGCATATCTATAATAGGGAACAATCAATGTTTCAAAGATAGTTTGATAGATCCAAAAAAAGGTTGCAACAGTGCTAATCTAGCCGTTCATATCAGGTTTCACTACAGGCTTCTAAGAGTAGTAGCAAGCATAGGGTACTCTCAGGACAACTGATCCTCCTTATCCAAGCAAGTGAAGCTATTAGCGTCAGGCTATGCTGGACCCTCGTAGTTAGTTAGTCAGGGATCCAGGGCTTCTAACAATAGGCCATAGTGATTGATATCGGGGTGTCAAGCTTCTTTGGGTTGTTATGATTGTGAGGTTTTGGATAATTGGTCCCTAGAGTGTCCTGGGTAGAGAGAGAAACACCTAGCTTCTCAAGCAGCGCTGTCAATTCCACCTTCGAAAGTTAGAGATACAGATAGGGATTAGGGCCATAGGGGTGAGCAAGCGGGACTCAAGAGATGATCAACTTTATTCTAGAGATAACAGACCTTGTAGCAGAGTCTATACCAGAGGAGAAGGTATTTAGGGATATTTCTATGTAACTTGTCACGACCCAAGACTAGGGCCTAGACGTGATGGCGAATGGAAGCCTGAAGGGACCCAAAAAAGCCTCTTAGCATATCAATCACACATTCTTGGTCGCGGAAGCAACGTAAACAACAACAAGAGGTATATAAAGTTGGAAGTTGGACAAAGGGAAGTCTTGAGTATATACAAAGCATAAGAGTTAAGCTCATAACATCATAATATCCAATATACATCTCTAAACTTGGAATGTCAAATGTTCAACATAAAGAAGTCTTAGAAATAACAAGAGATAAGTAGATAGTGTCCTCAAACTTGAGGACTCACCATATCACAACTTTCCCACTCAAGGACGGGTGCATTAGGGAATTGGAATTTAACCCTACAAGTTCTACAATTAATAGAAGCATAATATGCATGCAAGCAATCTATCCCAAGAATGACATTAAAATCCACCATATCTAATTCAACAAAATCACAAGGCAAGATGCAAGATGAGAATGGGACAATTTCTATAGACTCTTTTAGCAACAATGGACTCACCCACGGGGATAGACACTTCATAAGGTTCACACAACAATTCGGGACTAACATGAAGCTTTTTGGCAACAAAAGGAGTTATAAAAGATAGAGTGGCACCCGGGTCTATTAATGCACACACTTCAAAATAAAAAACATTTAACATACCAGTAATAACATTAGGTACCTCATCAACTCCTTGTCTCCCTTGAAGAGCATATAAACTATTTTGCCTTGGAGCACCTCCTTGATGACCTCCCCTTCCTCTTTGGCCCGCACGAGCACCTTAAACTTGAGGAAAACCATCTCTACCTTTAGGTTGAGCATTAGGACAATCAATAACCTTTGACTAACTTCACAACAACCAAAACAAGCATTTGATTTTCTCAAACAAGGACCACTATGATTCTTTTCACACCTTGGATATCTAGGCTTTACCATTCCTCGACACTACCTTGGAATCCTTGATTGGGCACCCTATCATTGGCAAACCTCTTGTTGGAAGCATTGGATGACCCTTGGCCTTGGAACTTGTGGCCTTGAGGAAACTCGCCACCCTTAGAACCTTGGAACCCACCTTCAAATCGAGCCCTCTTGGACTCATCAACCTTCTCTTTCTAAGCTTTTCCCCCTTTAGTTACTCAGCATATGTCATGAGCTGAGACAAATCCATGTACCCTACTAGGATGGCGGTATGACACTCCTTATTAACCAAGTTGGATATACCTGACACAAATTTGTTCATCCTTGACCTAGGCTCGGCAACCAATTATGGAGCATACTTGGAGAGTTGGTTGAACTTGAGGGCATACTCCCTCACACTCATAGACCCTTGCTTTAGATTAATAAACTCCATCATCTTAACCTCCCTTAGCTCAATAGGAAAGAACTAGTTGAGAAATGCCGCTTTAAGCTCCTCCTAAGAGATAGTATCACTATTCCCCTTCTCCATCTTCCATTGACAAAACCATATTTTAGCCACCCCTTTGAGTTGGTAGGCCGCCAAATCTGCTTTTTCCTCCTAATTAACCCCATAATGGACAACACCTTATATTCCTCATCAATGAATTCTTGGGGATCCTCTTACACTTTAGATCCATAGAACTCCTGTGGATTCATCCTAGTAAAATCCCTCACCCTTGAGGCCATAGTAGGAGCATGAGGGGCTTAGGTCCCTTGGTTGATTTGATTATTCATAGCATAAGCCAACATTGCAATAGCATCTCGGAATTCATCTTGGCTTACCCTACCTTTTTGAGGAGCAGGAGGAGCCGGTTGCTCCTCGGGTATACGAGCCCTTCTTCCTCTTGGAATCGACATGATCTAGAATAACAAAGAACATTTGTTAGGGAAAAGCCTTAGCTTGACTTCTATAGCATGACATAGATCATGAAGAAGGGAAACATTTCCTAAAACATCTCATAGCATCTTACTCATAGTTGTGGTGCACTTCACAACCATGACCAAGACCCTAATTGTCACATTGTGTTGGATTCCGAGGGCATTAACAACCTAGTATTTTGATACCAAGTTTGTTACGATCTAAGCCTAGAGCCTAGATGTGACACGACAAATAGGTGATGACATCTGATGTTCACGCTCCAATAAGAAAGTGGTCATTGTCAGCAATTAACCTAACCGAAGGTTAGGGTAGAATCCACAGGGAATATAGGGCTTGACTGCAAGACTTCACTATTAATCATTTCAAGTATCAATAACTAAAATCTCTAAATGGGGGGGGGGGGAGGGTTTGTGATTCAAAAACAAAATATAACAAACACCAACTATAATGTTAGGAAACACTCAATTTTGGGGACAACTTTGGAATTGTGTTCCCGATGGTTTGTCAACTCTATTACCCTAGATAACATTACTACAATTGGTGATTTGCATGCAGAATGGTAACTCAGCTTCTTCCATCCCTCTTGTGAAGCTGAAGGTTATATTTCACCATGGCCCTTGGTCAGCAACCATGGCGTGCCAACTAACCGTTACCTATTGTCCCATTCAACCTCCCCTTTATCAGGCTTGGTTGATTAGATGAGAACACATCAATCGAATTTTGTCATCTACTTCTGTTTTACTATTTGTCACTACCTTAGTCGGGATCGTGATAGTAGTCGGGTTTTGGTGTTGGCCACCACCAAACAACAATAATAATGAAAAGGAAATAGACAATACATGCACAAGCTCAATCATAAAAATGCAAGAAACCTAGGTCATCTCAAGTTAACTACCCATGATTCCCGCAAACCCAAGTTGTGAGTGCTCAACTACTCAGGCTAAGGCAAAACACACAAAAATGCAAATAATATACATAGTTGATAGTTTTACCAACACAATGAAAAGTGAAGTCCCCACAAGTTGCAAACCCACAAGCTTGATAGATATCCATAGTGTATCGCATAAGATTTGCAATCCCCAAAATGGGTTTTCTAAGAGAATATAATAAACTAAGGCGAAACCCTAAAATATTCTTGAGAGAATATTCAAAAGCAATTTTCTAAGTCTACAAGATGTCTGATATGAAATGAAAATCTAACTTAAAATATTTATAGTGTGTACAAATAAACCCTAAAAATTATGCAGAAAAGACAGCTGACAGGTGGTACGCCTCGCAGATACGACTCGTAGGATGACCTATGAGTCATAATCGGGGTCTCGTATCAGGTTCTTGGCATATTGGACTCAACTATTATGACCCACTAGTACGAGTCATTGCTTGGGCTACGACTCGTATATTTGTCTCATTGTCTTGGTCTTCAGTTCTTGGTCCAACATTTTGGCTCTCTGATTCTTTCCACGAGTCCACCTATACGAGTCGTAGTATGTCTTATGACTCGTAGGATGTCCTTGTAGGAGCGACCTTCACTTGACAGACTTCTGATTTTTGGTCTTTATTTCTTGCTACGTCACACCCTATGACTCATAGCTTGAACTCGGCTCGTAGGTGGTATCGATGGCCTATGCTTCAGCAAGATCTGTAACTTTTCTTCAAAATCATGCCAACCTAACTTTTTTGTAAAATCAACACAAAAACACATCAAAACCATAATAAGCCACTTTAAGAACTCATAAAATCCCTTGTTTCAGGCACCAAATGTGTTGTATTTTGATAGCACATCAACACCCTCAACTTAGAATTGTTGTTTGTCCTCAAGTGATGATTCAATCTACGCAGACAAATAGAATTTACATAGCAACTATACTAATGGTATATGTATCAACTTCTCTGATTTAGCTATCCCACTACCATTTTCAAAACATGATTTCAAAGTGATTAAGCAAAATCAAGAACACACATACCTGGCAATCTAACTATGATAAGCTAAGGAGCATCAACCATCCACAATCACTGGTTTAGTCATATGCTACTCAAGTAGTGCAAATGCCCTCACTAGAAAGAAGTCCCTTATAGTCACTCAAAAACATTTAGAATTCAGGGACTGAGGAAACATTCTCACTCTCAGAATTGAAATTCATTCACACTGACTAACACCACAAGCTTGCCCCTGTACTCATTTTTTAGCCTGGTGATAAGTGGATTTAGATCACTTTAGGACTTAAGAGCTTGTGACATAGGTTCAGTGGGCTTTGGTATGGCATTTTAGTCAATTAGTGACTGAAAGCTATCCTTGAACCATGCTTACCAACACTTTTACCTTCTCAACCCATCTAATTTCACTAACTCCTCCCTTAGTCCCCTATTTCAAGCTTTTCCCGGGCTTTTTCTTTCACTTTTCAGCTGTGCCTCCATTTTGAACTCATTTTTGCTAATCCTTTCAACTTAAAGCACTCCTTCTTTTCTTGTTCTTCACCTGGCTCATGATTATTTTACTTTCTTTCTTTGCACCCCAACTAATTACCTCATTTTTGTTACTTTACCACAATAAGGGCCAATCTCAACTTAGGTTTTTAGCCTAAGTGAAGTACATAATATATATGCCTCAAACCAGGGACACCAATGCAGCCACCCTCAACTTAGGCTTTTAGCCTCAAAGAAAGCTCACATGTTCAAGGATAGATCAGGGTCATTATCAAGGTATTTCATCAAACGAGGTAAGGTTAGCAACGTGTCAAGAAAGAATAAGTACATGAGAAGCTCAAACATTTGAAACAAGAGATTCACTAGTTCATTTGGTAGGTAATTTAGGCCAAAGTGGGCTTACTATCAGAACAAAGGCCTAAGATGACTTCCAAATCAACCAAATCACTAAACCTATCTTAGAGTACTAGGGCGAGTTTTGAGTCCATACATGATACATGAATGCATCAAAATAAGCTCACAATACACATGGCATTGCACACACTATCAAGTATAAACTCCCAGGTCATGCTTCAAGCCTCAGCTTACCTTCATAGTATCAGAAAAAACATTGCTAGATAATCAAATTGTATAAATGCATCAACAACTACAATCCAAAAACTTTTGAGGGTACCTAATTTTTACAAAACTTAAAGAATAGTTAAGAACCATATATATGCCAAAAAATAACATTACTATGCATTTACAAATTATCTACACTTCCTAAAACATGACAATTCAACAGAAAATTAAGCATAGACAAGGAAAAAGAAACATGGCAAGAAAACCTTGGGATCAAAAATAGGAGAAATTACGGACTTGAGGCTATTCAGACTTCACCTTATGGTGAAAATCCTTAACTTCCACCACCCCACCAAAACATGATACTTTGTCCTCAAAGTAAAAACACAAACTTAAGACGAGAAAAGGAAAACATAACATAGATATATAGACATTAAAAACTAACAATTAATAAAACTAATATCCAAAACATCATACTAGTATTATCTAACAAAAACATCCCAAATGCCAACAGAAAAACAATATTGTCTAACACAAGGACAAAATATCCATAAAGTAAAACAAGAGCTAGGGTCAAAAGGGTCAAACATCATGGTGCTCAAGCACCAGTCTCGGGCTGATCTGCGGGGTCCTGGGGTTGTATCTCTTCCTTGGCTACCTAGGCTGTAGGTACTCCTGAGGTTCCCTCTCTTTGTGGGGTGTTCTCCTCTCTATCTCTCTGAATGTCTAGTAGAAGCGACTCCTGCATCACCTCCTCTGGTATAGGCTCCTACTTAGGTCTCGGCCTCTTTGGGTTCGGCTCTGGATCATCATGCTGAGAGGCCTCTTCCCACGGGTGTCGAATGGTCAGTGAGCCAATCGAATGCGTCATCACCTACCAGTGCAACCTCTTGGGTTGGAACAAGGCTGCCAACATCTATAATAAAGTTGTCCTTGAACTTGGCCAACTCCTCAGTAACCATGCTAAAGTCGGCAGGCCTAGCTCCCTTAAGCCTCCTGTGGACTCTAGTCTCAAACGCATTGATCTAGGCATCCACCACTCAGACTGTCTCATCAACTAAGTCTCGGGTGAATGTCTTCATCCTCTCCCCGTAGTATCGAATAATCTGATCAATCAATGGGTGAACCTGTACTGACAACTCACGTAGCCTGCCCTCTGCTACAGCCACCCTGTGCAATAAAGCCTGAAATGCAATAACAGAGAAAAGAAGGTTAACCTGTAAAGTAGATGTTGCTGGTGTTGGAGGATGGTGTAGACTCAATCTCTACAGCTGGTGAGAGCTCTACAACAGCCGGAGTAGTGCCGGTAGTAGCTGGAGATGAACCTGGAATTTGAGGCTCTACTGGGAATGGCTCTTGGATAGCTGGAGGATCTTGTTGTAAGGCCACCGAGTACACATCAGCCTTTATCAAGCTAGGATCCATAGTTTGTGTGGCCTCTACATGAGGGTCCTGGTGAAGGTTGATAGGAATACCAGCTGCACTACATAGTCGATGGATCAGAACTGGGAATGGCAGTGAGGTGTTCGTCCAAGCTGTAGCCTAATAAATCTTCTCTGAAATTATCCAGGCCCAATCTATAGCATAGCTAGCTAGAATGCTAGACAAAAGTACGACTCTCTTAAGGGTGATCACATTATCCGTGAAGGTTGGCCTAATACGCCAACGAATAATAGACCACCAAAACTTGGCTCGAAATGAGAGGTGGGCTTTTACCATAGGATCTGCATGGTTTGTGACCTACGTCGGCTCGACACCCACCTAAAAAATTTGGCTGGCTATCCACTGTAGCAGCTCTGTCCTTGCTCCAATGACCTTCCCAGTCACTGCTCTCCTCATTTTATCAATATAGCTATCGTACTCTGCAATAGACTGAGGCACTCTATAAGTGGGCCCAAATTGCACTCTTCGGATCGTCTCCTCCGACATATCAACTTTCCTTCCCCGAATTATCACCACTCGTAGCCTTGGCTGCTCAATCAGCTCCTTGGCAACCCCGGTGGTGTGTTGCAAGATACGCCACATAGAACTCACTGACTACGTAAGGGGCATATTTGCCCAGTTGCTGTGTGGTCCACTGTAATCTATGCTCATCCAACCCAGCATCCAATCTGGGTACTCTATCTAAGCCTTAGGGATTCAATCTAAACTCCTCATGAAATTGGTAGAACAATTTGCCTTGCTCCTTAGGCTTCAATGCCTTGTCGTATATTTCTTTCATGCCCCCAATACACCATTTGGGATCGACCGGTGCTGAGATTGGGCTTCCTCCTACTGAGGCTATGAGGTGCTCTCGGACTCTGACTCGAAGCCAGAATGTGTGGGTGTCATCTATAGCGAGCTACTCCCCGAGCCGTTTCTCTCAATCTCTTGTACCTCCTCTTCAGACTAGGAGACACTACTTACTTCCATAGGTTCCTGAGCTATACGTGCCCGGGTCTGAGGCATATTTTCCATGGTGTCTATCCTGACCTTCTGCACCTCTACTGAGCCTTCAAATCGCTTAATCTCGAAGGACTCGTCAACCAACCTCCGCCTAAATGTTTGAATTGCCCATTTGTCCTTTGGAGGTATTATATCTGAAAACCAAGCATCCATGTAAGTACTAAGAGTTTTTAAACTAACAATTCACATAACAAAGAATAAGGAATAGAAACAAATCAAAAATAGATAGTCACTGATACAACTATAGGTCTGCATATACAAGTGCAGTTACGACTTGTAGGGTGACCAACGAGTCATACATTATCCTCTTAGAACCATAAATCCTATAGAAATGCTTTCTAATCTCAGATACGAGGAATAGTTACGACTTGAAGGGGGACCTACGAGTCGTAGTGTGAGCTCATACCCATTTTAAGAAACACTTTTTAGAACTTAGATAAGCTTATGAGACCCTCACTTCGAGTCATAGCAGGCACTATGAGTCATATGTGAGTCTCGTATGAGAAACATAAAGGAACTAATAGATGACTGATGCTTGCTTTGAGGGACTACTATGACTTGTATAGGGACTTACGAGTCGTAGGAGTGCCTTGTAGCTGACTGCAGAAGGCATCTGTAGTGCCTAACATTTTCCCATGCAAAGCATAAACTAAACACACAATTCAACATACTTGGCACACAATAACAATATCAAGTACTTGGCACATAAACAATCCCTCAATAACATCAGAAATTTAGAACAATCATTATCCTTAAGAATCAAATTCACTTTAACAGTACATCAAGCACACCAAAAACAAAATACTTTCCAATCTCACACTAGATATCAACAAGAAATTCTATCTAGTCCATTTAGACCATTTCAATCTGGACCACCAAATTAACACCGACAGAATACACCCACACTAACCAAATTCCAATTTCGAAAGTAATTTGATCAATGCTTAGACACAAATAGGCACTATACTCAAGGGATTAAGCATTTACACAATCACAACCACCTACTAAAGAATTTCAAACAAGGTTCAATTCATCATAACATCCTTCAAAGCACACCAACCCTTGGTTTTAAGTTTATATCAAAATATCATAAAATGTGCTTGAAAATATATGTATAAATACATACACATTTATCTATAGCATAAATCACCACCATAGGGCATTAAGATTAACCAAGAAACTTACCAAATTGAAGAAGAAGTGAACCAATCTACTGTAGATGGAAACACAAGCTAAAACCCTAGAAAATAATGCCCTTGTCAGAATTGTGGACGGAAAATGACGTGGGTGGCCGGGTTTTGATTAGAAAAATGATGTGGATGATAAAGGAGGGTTTCCCATCATCTTTAGGGTTTGAAAAATGAATTTTGGGGGTCAAATTTTATTTTGACCACCTTTTAAATGAAACTAGGTCAGAATTTTCTTACTACAGATCGGGGTTATAAGACCCCAATGAGTCGTAGGGTGTTCTATGATTCGTAGGTCCTGACCTCATAGTAGATCCAACACTTGCAAAATTTTCAGGGGTCATACCCGGGCTATACGAACCCCACTTATGACTTGTAGGGGACCCTACGAGTCGTTATATTGGCTCATAGTGTATATGCCAACTCTTGATATTCATTGTTTCCCTCTATGAGGCATGACTAAAAGTGAGGACTATGACTCGTAGGCCTGATCATAGAGGCTGCTCTAAGTGCTAGTTTTTTAGGTCTTCAGTTCTTCAATTTTTCACCTGCAAACCAAGTCTCAATCACAACTATTTTCAGTATATTACCACTACATCAATGTCTTTCAACTCAAAACACAATCGGACCTTCTACCTAAGAATTTCAACAACCAAAAACACTTAAAACAAGCCAACAATTATCAACAATGCCTGGGTTGCCTCCCAAGAAGTGCTTGTTTAATGTTGTTGCTCGACTTTATCATCATCCTTTATCCATTATCATCAAGGGTCCACACCTCATTCTTACACTCATCCAGGTGTTTCATGGATTGACGAATATCCAACATGACCTCTGTATCATTAACCCAAAACCACAGTTGACTTGAATCTATATCTACTAGGGCTCTCTCAGTGGCCAGAAATGGTCTCCCCAAGATGATGGGCACCTCAAAATCAACTTCATAGTTGAGGATCACAAAATCCTTCGGAAAGATGAATTTATCAACTTTATAAAGCACATCCAAAAAGATTCCCTCCAGTATTTTAATGGTTGAATCTTCCATAAGAAACCTCATTCTTGTCGGGGTAGGTGTACCAATGCCATGCTTTTTGAATAGAACAAGAGACATTAGATTGATGCTTGCTCCTAAGTCACACAATGCTCTTGCGAACTCAACATCACCATTGGTAGAAGGGATGGTGAATGCACCAGGGTCCTCTCACTTTTGAACAAGGCATTTGGTCATAATCACACTACATTGTTGGAGCTTTTGCGAGAACTCTTGGCTCAAAGTGCGTTTCTTGGTGACAAATCCTTCATATACTTGGCATACTCGGGCATTTTCTCTAAATCCTCTAAAAGAGGAATATTGATGGAGAGTTGCTTCAACATTGAGAGGAAGTGTTTGAATTTACCCTCCTCTTCCTTTTTCTTAAGCCTTTGAGGGAAAGAGGAGGAGCTTTGGGAATTGATTTCGATTCTCGTGCTCCCTTGCCTCTTCTTGTTGCATCCCAACAGCCTTTGGATCTTCTCCCTCAACCATGACTTCACCACCAAGACCCTTCTCATCAACTTCATCCACAATTACAAGCATAGGGGGATCTATGGTGCTCTTGCCGCTCCTAGTCATCACCACTATACAATGCCCTTCATTCTTTCGGTTCTGAACTGTATTGCTTTCTAGGGTGCCCTTTTGGCATTGGTTCAATTATGAAGAAACTTGCCTAAATTGTTGTTCAAGTTGCTGAATTGCCACCGAGTGACTCTCTATTTTTTGGTTAATACTTGAAATGTCCACTTTCATTCCCTTTAAAGTCTCATCTTGGTGTTGGATCGCTTCAACAACTTCTCGAACATTTCTTCAATTCTAGAGTTGCTTGATCCAGCATCACGATTGTGAGATGGCACATAAGGGCAATTCCTGTAGCCTTTTATTCTTCCTTACTCTGCATTTGGCACTCTCTCTCTCATAGTATCCACCCCGGTTGTCTCTATACATCCCATCCCGGTTGAAGTTCCGACCTTGATTCTCGGAACCTTGTCTCCAATAGTCTGAATTGGACCCTTGGAGGTTGTTCCAAAAACCCATCGTTTGGTTGCTTACAAAACATGCATCCTCATCAAAGAATGGATCATCATAGGTAGGAGCGTTCAGAGGCTGGTGAATGACTGCCTTGACACTTGCTTGATTTTGCTTTAAAACCAAATCCATACTTATGCCTAGTTGAGCAAGTCGCTCCATGATCTCTTCGTTTACCTTTTCTTGCTCATTATTGGTGTTAACTACACAAGAAGGTTTCATCACACCTTGCTCTTGTTGACCACATGCTCTATTTGTTTTGACCACTTGCTCCATCCTTGCAACTATGAATGCAAAATGTTGGTCTAGGAACATGCCTCCCATGATTATGTCAGCACAAACTTGACTATTCTCATCAAGTGCCCGATAGAAAATCTCTACCAAGGCATCATCAACAATCTTGTAATCAGGAACCATCCCCAAGCATTTAGTAAACCTCTCCCATTTTGTGCTAATAGAATCACCCGGCAATTGCGCAAAGTTATTGATTTGGTCCTTGAGCTTCAACTTCTTAGATCTAGGAAATATCTTTTAAGAAATACTCTTTGAAGTTCAACCCAACTTGTGATAGTACTCGGAGGAAACTCAAACAACCATACAGTTGCATTGCTAGTCAATGATAGGGGAAATACTCTTAAACCAACAACATCAAGAGAAAGGTTTTGTATCCCCATGACACTCTTGCAAACAAACACCACAATTTGAAGATGACGATGGGGATCCTCCGAAGGTAGCCCTTTGAATAGTCCACAGTTTTGGAGCATTTGGAGCAATCCACTCGATACTATGAACATAGTATCTGCCGGTAAAGGAGGCAGTAGTATAGCACCAGTAATGTCCATAGTCATAGGGTTCAATCGATATTAGTTCCATCCATAAGCATTTTCATTGAAGTCCCTGAGCTTTGGCATGTTACCCCTCTGTTGTGGATTCTCCTCTCTTCCCATATCCTCATTCGTATTCATATCCTCCTTAACCTTGAATTCCTCATTCACTTGAGCTATTCTTCTTGGTAGTCGATGGATCTCCAAATAGAGTGGAGCTAAGGGATTTCCTTGGCTCCTTATCTTGGGCGTACAACCTAGTACACCCTTAAAATAAAATCAAACACAAAAAAAATGTAAAGTACAAACTCTAGAAATCAATACTAGAACTAACTTATAGTGAAATCAAATCAAAACCTAATTGTATTTCCCGAAAATGGAGGCATAATATTTGATGGCATCTGATGTTCACGCTCCAATAAGAAAGTAGTGATTGTTATCAATTAACCTAAACAAAGGTTATGGTCGAATCCACATGGAATACAGGGGTTGACTGCAAGACTTCACTATTAATCATTTCAAGCATCAATAACTAAAATCTCTAAATTTTGTGTGTGTGTGTGTGTGTGTATAGGGGGGTTGTGATTCAAAAACAAAATAAAATAAACACTAACTATAATATGAGGAAAAACTAAATTTTGGGGATAAATTGAGAATTATATTCCCCATGATTCGTTGACTCGATTACCCTAGATAACATGACTACAATTGGTGATTTGCATGCAGGACGATAACTTAGGTTCCTCCCACCCTTTTGTGAAGTTGAAGTGCAACTTTCACCATGGCTGTTGATCATAAACCATGGCGTGCCAACTAACCATTGCCTATTATCCTAGTCAACATCCCCTTGGTCAGGCTTGGTTGATTAGACTAGAATACATCAATCAAATTCTATCATCTACTTCCCTTTTCCTATTAAAGCGGGCGCCACTCAACAAGTGCATTTTTTTGGGATTGTGATAGTAGGCGGGATTTGGCATCCACCACCAAACAACAATAATAATGAAAGGAAATGGACAATACATGCAAAACCCAAATCATAGAAATGCAAGAAACCTAGGTAATCTCAAGTCAACTACCCATGGTTCCCATAACCCCGAGTTGCGGGTGTTCTGCTACAAAACACACAAAAATGCAGATAATAGATATAGTTGAGAGTTTTACCAACACAATGAAAAGTGAAGACACAACAAGTTGCAAACCCACATGCTTGATAGATATCAAAAGTGTATATCACAAGATTTGCAATCCCCAAAATGGGTTTTCTAAGAAAATATAATAAACTAAGGTGAAACCCTAAAATATTCTTGAGAAAATATTCAAGAGAAATTTTCTAAGTCTACAAGATGTCTAATATGAAATGAAAGCCCAACTTAAAGTATTTATAGTGTGTACAAATAAACCCTAAAATTTATGTAGAAAAGACACTGATGGCCGGTACGCCTTGCAAATACGACTCGTAGGGTGACCTATGAGTCATATTTAGGGTCTCATATCAAGTTCTTGGCATCTTAGACTCAATTGGAATGACCCATTAGTATGAGTTATTGCTTGGGTTGCGACTCGTATGTTCGTCTCATAGTCTTAGTCTTCAGTTTTTGGTCCAACATTTTTGCTCTCTGATTCTTGCCACAAGTTCACCTATACGAGTCGTAGTGTCTTATGACTTGTAGGATGTCCTCATAGGAGCAACTTTCATATGACAAATATCTGATTTTTGGTCTCTGTTTCTTGCCACGACACATCTTACGACTCGTAGTTTGAGCTACGACTCAAAGGTGGTCTCGCATGGCCTATGCTTCAGCAAAATCTACAAGTTTTCTTCAAAATCATGCCAACTTAACTTTTCTGCAAGATCAATACAAAAACACATCAAAACCATAAAAAGTCAATTTAAGAACTCACAAAATCCCTTGTTTCAGGCACCAAATGTGTTGTATTTTGATAGCACTTTAATGGGAACTTGAAGGGACCTAAAAAGCCTCTTAGCATATCAATAACACATCCTTGATAACGGAAGCAAAGTAAACAACAAAAAGAGGTATATAAAATAGTTTCACAACCCAATCCTAGGGCCTAGACATGACATTGCGAATGGGGTTCCCGAAGGAACCCCAAACAAGCCTCTTAACTAGCCATTACACATCATTGGTCACGGAAGCATATAAAAACATTGAGAGCAAGAATAGGGGCAAAGGGGATACAGGAAAAAGCTTGAAAAATACCACAGTCAAGATACAAGAGTCAACTGTTATCATAGATACATAACATGTCCAACAACCACCTCTACTACATAGAGAAGAGTGGGGGTCAAGACAAAGCAATCGAACTCACCCTAATAGCCAAATAGAACATAAAGAAGAGTATCTCAATATATAACAAAAGATAGAGTAGACTAAGGTCCCCAAAGTGGAGGACTTGCCCACTAGCTTGAGTAGCACCAAACTAGCCACGTGGAGGAGGATGATCAAATTGGGCTCCAGTTCCTAGATGGTGATATCATATATGCAAGAGTATGCATTAGTACATTTGAATGTACTAAGTATGTATGATGCATAAGTATGTATGATGCAATGCAACAATAGATAGACATCATAATCAAAATGCATAATATTAAGCAATAGGCATATTATAACAATATGACATGTATGATTAATGCTTAAGTAAGTCATGCTCATATAGTATATCATATGTGTAGAGGAGACCAAACTAGCTATTCAAGGTACAAACCCGTTAGTGGTTGTGTGGTATAAACTCCTCACATGGTTGATGATAATCACACCTTATCAACACGGTGGCGAAGTACAAAACCCTCACATAGTTGATGAGTACAAACCCCAACATGGTTGTCTGGGCTCTTATCCCCTCGATTGTGTATGATCTGATGCAATACTTTATATAGCGTATATCATATAATTAAGTAATTTCATCACCATATAGTCATTCATATCATATCTCATGCTTTGGATCTATAACTCCTTAAAAAACCACATCCGGACATTTTATCAAACACTTAGAGGGTGTGTAATGCTAGTGTAAAACCATGAATTATAGAGATGAAGTCATGCAAGAAAAAACATTACAAAACCATCAATTAACAACTTGCAACACCCTCAAGCAATATACATCAAGACCCCTTCTCAAGTCTTACAATAAATCAAAGATTTATAGCTTAAAACATGGCAAAACAACCACAATTGTACATAGCTTTAAAATAGACGTACAAGACAAGAGTGATCATGAACAAGTCATCCCCAACAAGAATGCAACATAACATGTAAAATACCATTTTCAAATTCTCAACACAAGTAAAATCATCATGACCTGTGTTTATAAACATGAATGCATATGAATGACATAGGGGCTAAAACGTAAGACTCAAAATCACATAGGGGACTTAGAACTAGTACCTTAAGCTTGAATGGAGTGGAAGAGAGAAGGATACCGCTTTTGGATGTCTGCTTCGACCTCCAAAGTACCACTTTCGATTTGTTGGTTCCTCCAAAGGACCTTAACGGATGTCCCCTCCTTGTTCCTCAATCTCTTCACTTTCCTATCTAGGATCTCAACCAGTAACTTGGGGCTGTGGGAGCCATGGGTAGTTGACATTACATAACCTAGGTATTGTGCATTTTTATATTGGGATTTTTCATGTATTGTCTATTTCCCTTTGTTATTAACGTCGTTTGGTGGTGGCCAACATCAAATCCTGCCTATTATCATGATCCCAACCAAGGTAGTGACAAATAGGAAAAGTGAAGCAGATAAATGATTAAATTGATATGTTCCCATCTAATCTACTAAACCTGACCAAGGGGAGATTGACTAGGACAATAGGTAACTGTTAGTTGGCACACCATGGTAGCCGACCAAGTGCCATGGTGAAATTCGAACTTCATCTTTACAAGAGGGCTGGAAGAACCTAAGTTACTGTGTGCATATGATTCACCAATTGTAGTTATGTTATCTAGGGAATTTGAGGCAACGAACCATGGGGAACACAATTCCTAAGTTGTTCCCAAATCTAAGTGTTTTCTCGCTTTTTCATTAGTGTTTGTTTTATCTTTACTTTTGAATCACAAACCCCCC
>JAOTQR010010206.1:0-18145 GCA_025774065.1 Solanum ossicruentum
TATCTCTATATAGTATTGGGAATGACCAAGCGTAGCACCCAGGGGAGGGGGAGGGGGTGGGGGTTGTAGGCTCGGGTAACCTATCAAGGGGTTGGTACCTTGGTCTCCTAGCTTAGAGGGTGGTAGGTCTGATTAACCTTATTGGTTGTTGGTTCCCATCAACCTTGATGGGGGGTTTGTACTCTGTCAACCTCGGTGGGGGCTTTGTACTCCATCAACCTCAGTGGGGGGTTTGTACTCCATCAACCTCATGAAGGGTTCCTTCCTCATGCACATATCCAAGGGGGTGGTAGGCATTGGCCTGCACTATAATGGTCACTCCTTACACTTGTAGTAGGATCTATATAAGTATGGTTTTACTTCAAGTACCATTCATATATGCCACATTGTTAGTATGCTATTTATTGATTATGATTATGCATTTTGTCTATGATACCTACCTCTTGTTGCATTGCATCCGACATACTTAGTACATCAAATATACTAACACATCTTCTATGGCTATATGATGTCATCATGTAGGAACCGATATACCACTTGATCATCCTCCTCCACATGGCTAGTACAACTTCTATCAAGCTTTTTGGTGAGTCCTCCATTTCGGGGACGTCACTTATGATTTATTGCTATGTATTAATACTTTCTCTCTTTGACTTATGTATTGACTATGAGGGTGAGCCTGATTGCTTTGTCTTGGCCCCCGCTCTTATCTATGTAGTAGATGTGTTGCTGGACATGTTATGTATCTATGATATGACCTTGACTATATTGACTCTTGATGTTTATGAGATAGAAGTTTATCCTTAGTCCCAATTTTCCCTTGTTTACATTTATCTTATTGTCATTCTAATTGCATCGGCGACAAAGGATGTGTAATGATATGCTGTGAGGCTTGTTTGGAGTTCCTTCGGGTTGCCCATTCGCCCGTCACATCTAGGCCCTAGGATTGGGTCGTGACAATCGTTTTCTTATGTCCGCCTCAGCTTCCTATGTGGCACTTTCAACTTGTTGGTTCCTTAAAAGGACCTTGACGGAAGCTACATCGTTGTTTCTCAACCTCTTCACTTGCCTATCATAAATTTCTACTGGAACCTCCTCAATAAGTGAAATTATATTCTACCACACCCACAACATCCAAAGGTACAATAGCACTTGGGTCACCCTCACACTTTCTCAACATATATACATGGAAGACCAGATGAACCATATTCATATCAAATGGAAACTCCAAAGCATAGGCAACCGTAACAATCATCCTCAACACTTTATATGACCCACAAACCTTGGGCTCAATTTACCCTTCTTGCCAAATCTGACTACACTCTTCATAGGTGAGACTTTCAAGTAAACCTAATCACCATCCTTAAACTCAAGATCTCTTCTCCTCATATCGAAATAGGACTTTTGTTTACGTTGGGCTGTTTTCAATCTCTCCCTAATCAACCTCACCTTCTCCAAGTATTCCATGATAAAATCCGAACCTAGCAAAGCCATTTCTCCCAATTTAGAACACGCAACTAGTGATCTACAACGCCCCCCATAAAGAGCTTCAAAAGGAGTCATACCAATGCATGAGTGATAGCTATTATTGTAGGCAAATTCAATGAGTGAAAGATGTTCATCCCAACTACCCTTAAACTCCAAAACACAATCTCTAAGCATATCCTCAAGGGTTTGGATAGTCCTCTCGGCTTGGCCATCCATTTAAGGGTAAAAGGTCGTGCTAAGCTTTACCTAGCTACCAAGACACCCTGTGTAATCTAACCAACTCATAAATATACAATTTAGCATAATCTTCAGCACCATAAGTAGCTTTGACGGGTAGGAAGTTTGCCGACTTTGTCATTCTATCCACAACAACCCAAATAGAATCAAAATGCTTCCTAATCTTAGGCAAACCAACCACAAAATCCATGTTGATTTCCTTCCACTTCAAAGGATGAATCTCTATATCTTGGGCTAGGCCATCCGACCTTTGATGTTCAGATTTTACTTGTTAGAAATTGAAATCTAAATATGAACTTGGCAATGTCTCTCTTCATACCACCCTATCGATACACTTCCTTCAAATCTCTATACATCTTTGTAGAACTAGGGTGAGTAGAATAGGAAGAATTATGAGCCTCATCTAACATCTTCTTTCTCAAGTCATCAACACTAGGCACATATAATCTACCTTGGTACCTAAAGGCACTATCTCCCCCTGGGAGAAAACCTCCACTTTACCATCTCGCGCCAAGGCCTTCAACTCTAGCAAGATGGGGTCAAGATCTTGTTTTGCCTTTACCTCCTCAATCAATGAAGACTTAGAACTATCAATAACCACTACACCCCCATTATCAACTTCTTCCAACCTAATTCCCAATCTAGCCAACTAATGAACATCTCTAGCCACTTTATTGCCACCATCATCAACATGAGCTAGGCTAACCATAGACACCCTACTTAGTGCATCAGCCACAAAATTAGCTTTGGCGAGGTGATAATGCACACTCAGATCATAATCTTTAAGGAAATCTAACCACTTTCTTTGTCTAAAGTTAAGATCTTTTTTGGCGAACACATATTGGAGACTCTTATGATCGGTGAACACATCAACATAAACCCTATACAAGTAGTGATGCTAAAGTTTCGAAGAAAATACCACGACCGCCAATTTAAGATCATGGGTGGGATAATGCTTCTCATACACCTTAAGTTGTCTAGAGGCATACGCTATCACCCTACCATTTTGCATCAAAACATACCTTAAACTGATTCTTGAGGCATCACAATATACAACAAACCCTTCCAACTATTCCAATAGAGACAAGATAGGAGCGGAGACAAGCTTATCTTTCAAAGTGTGGAAACTCCTTTCACACTTATTGGTCCACACAAATTTTGCCTTCTTTTGGGTCAACCTAGTCATAAGAGAAGCAATAGAAGAGAACCCATTTACAAACCTCCGGTAGTTACCCGCCAAACCCAAGAGACTCCTAATGTTCAATGGAGTCAAAGGTCTATTTCTAATCACCTTCATCTTCTTAGGATCCACCTTAATGCCATGACCTGACACCACATGTCCCAAAACTGGAACCTCTTTCAACCAAAACTCACATTTTTCATATTTGGCATACAAGCTCACATCCCTCAAGATTTGCAACACCATCCTCAAGTGATTCATATGCTCCTCCCCACTATGGGAATAGATCAAGATATCATTAATAAAACCACCACAAACAAGTTAAGGTAGGGTTTAAAGACTCTATTCATAAGATCCATAATAATAGTTGGTGTGTTAGTCAACCCAAAGGACATAACCACAAACTAAAAGTGCCCATAACTAGTCAGGAAAGCCGTCTTTGGAATGTTACACTCTCTCACTTTCACTTGGTGATACTTGAACCAAAGATCAATCTTAGAGAAGTTACTAGCCCTTTGAAGTTGATCAAAAAGGTCATCAATCCTTGGCAGAGGGTACTTGTTCTTTATGGTGACTCTATAAAGTTGTCGGTAATCAATGCATATTCTAAGAGAACTATCCCACATCTTCACTAATAACACCGGTGCACCCCAAGGTGACTTACTAGGCCTTTAGTTTATCCTTCAACTCCATCAACTCTGTCGGGGCCATATGGTAAGAGGGAATAGAAATGGTTTGAGTGTGGGGAAGAAGGTCTATATCAAAGTTAATTTCTCTTTCAAGAGGAACATAGGGAATCCCATTAGAAAATATATCAATAAACTCATTTACCACCGGAACCAACACTATTGGAAGGACTTTGGACACAATATCTCTAACACTCATAAGATGCTAGAGAAAACCATTAGAAATCAACCTTAGGGCTTTAAGGGAAGAAATGAATCTACCCTTGAAGACCACATCACAACTTTCTCACTCGAGGACGGTTTCATTACGGAATTGAAATTTCACCCTACAGGTTCTACAATCAATAGAAGCATAATATGCATGCAACCAATTCATCCCAAGAATGTCATCAAAATCCACTATATCTAATTCAACAAAATCACAAGGTAAGATTTTATATAAATGCACACAAGACTATTTCTATACACTCTTTTTACATCAATAGACTCACCAACGGGGGTAGACACTTCATAAGGCTCACACAATAATTCGGAACTAACATGAAGCTTTTTGGCAACAAAAAGAGTAATAAAAGAAATAGTGGAACCTGGGCCTATCAATACATGTACATCAAAATAAAAAACCTTTAACATACCAGTGACGACATTGGGTACCTCATCTACCCCTTGTCTCCCTTGAAGAGCATACAATCTATTTTTCCTTGGAACACCCCCTTATTGGCCTTCTCTTCCGTTTGGACTGGCATTTGCACATTAGCCTTGTGGAAAGCCATCTCTACCTTTGTTTCTAGCACGAAGACAATCAATCACCTTAGGACCCACTTCACCACAACCATAGTAAGCATTGAAGTCCTTCAAACATAGACTATTATGGTTCCTACCACACCTTTGGCATATACAGTTATGCACCACACCGCCACCACCTTTGAACATTGGGTTGTCATTAGCAAAACTTCTATTAGGAGGATTGGAATACCCTCGGCCTTGGAACTTGTGGCCTTGAGAAAACCGGTCACCCTTAGAATTTTGGAATCCCCCTTCAAAATGAGCCTTCTTAGACTTACCACTTCTTCTTTTTCTAAGTTTTTTAGCCTCTAGTTGTTTTAGCATATTTCATGAGGAGGGGAAAATCCATATCATCTATTAGCATGGTGGTTCATCACTTCTCATCAACCAAGTCAGATAAACCTGAAATAAATTTGTTCATCCTTGACCTTGGCTCGACAACTAATTATGGGGCATACTCGGAGAGTTGGTTGAAATTGAGTGAATGCCCCCTCACACTCATAGACCCTTGCTTTAGATTCATAAATTTCATCATATTCACCTCCCTTAGCTTAATGGGAATGAACCGGTTGAGAAATGCAACTATGAACTCCTCCCAAGGAATAGAATCACCATTCCCCTTCTCCATCATCCATTGAGTGAACCATATTTGAGCCACTCCTTTGAGTTGGTAAGCTGCCAACTCCTCTTTCTACTCTGATTTAACCCCCATATTAGAGAACACCTTGTACACCTCATCAATGAATTCATGAGGATCCTCATCCATCTTGGACCCATGGAACTCCGATGGGTTCATTCTAGTAAAATCCGTCACCCTTGAGGCCGGAGTAGGAGCATGAGGATCTTGGGCCCCTTGGTTGATTTGGTTGGTCATAGCATTAGCCAACATGGTGATAGCATCTCCGAACTCATCGTGGGCCACTCCCCTATCTTGAGGAGCTTGAGGAACGGGAGGGGTCGGTTGCTCCTCGGGTGAACGGGCTCTCCTTAGTCTTTCACTTGGAATAGGCATGATCTAGAATAGCAAATAACATTCATTAGAGGAAAAGCCTTATTTTACATCTAAAGCACGACATAGATCATGAAGAATGGGAACATTTCCTAAAACTCCTCATAGCCTCTCACTCATAATTGTAGTGCACTTCACAACTATGAACAAGACTATAATCGATGTGTGTGTTGGATTCCAAGGACCATCAACAACCTAGTGCTTTGATACCCAGTTTGTCACGACCCAAGCCTACGGCCTAGACACGATACGGCGAATGAGGAACCCGAAGGAAACCCAAACAAGCCTTTTAGCATATCAATCACACATCCTTGGTCATGGAAGCAAAATAACAATAATAAGAGATATAAATAAGGGAAAAGGAACTAAGGGAAGTCTTGATATTTATAAAGTATAAAAGAGTCAACTCAAAGCATAGTTACATCAATTGTTGCCTCTGAACATAGATTGGAGCAGGGGCCAAGACACTTTCCGGGCTCAACCTCATAGTATCAAATTCTCAACATAAAGAGACATCAAAGAGTAAGAGTAGCATAGCTAATGTCCCCAGACTTGAGGACTCACTAAAGCTTATCTTCTGAAATGCCAAAACTAGCCACGTGGAGGATGATCAAGAGGAGCTCAGGTTCCTACATGGTAACATCATGTAGGGATAGAGTATGTGTTAGTATGTTTACGTAGGATACAATGTAACAAGCCATAAGAAAACATAGTCAAAATGCATAGTCATAAGCAATGGATAAGTATAATATATCAATCTGGCATGCATGATAAGTGCTTGAGATAAAACATTCTTTTAAATCATAAAACTTGCAAATATAGATTACATATGTGGGAAGATACCATAATCATAGAACAAGAAACTACTAAATGGAATCTGTGGCATGTGACCCCCTCGGTGAGATAGTCGAGGTATCTACCCCTCAACATGGTAGTACGCGCATGGCACCTCCTGACAAAGTGGTCAAGGTATCTACCACTCAACATGGTAGTACGAGCATGCGCCCCCCGAATAGGTGGTCGGGGTATCTACCCCTCAACATGGTAGTATGGGCATGGCACCCCCAGCAAGGTAGTCAAGTTATCTACCCCTCAACATGGTAGTACAGGCATGGCACCCGCCGACAAGGTATGGTCAACTTGCAACATTATAGATACTTTCCATGAAGTCTGTACATACATATAATCCCTGAATCATCATAAAGTCACTTTACTTATAAACCATGTAATAAACCATCAACAACTTGAGAATCCTTGTCAAGACATTTTATCAAACACTTGGTGGTATGTAATGCTAGTTCAAAATCATGCAATTCAAGAGTGAAATAATATGAGAAAACTCAATGTAAATCAATCCACCAACACATAGTAAAACCTTCATGCAAGATACTTTGAAATCCGTCATAAAATCTCATAATAGATCATAGTTTCATTTCTCAAAACATACGTAGACACAATAGACAAATCATCTCATTCTATAAGCTTAAAATAGGTAGACATGTCTTTCCAATCAACTTATCATCCATACTAAGAAATACCCATAAGTAATACAACTTGAGAACATGCAACTTTCATAAAAAGGAAGGTTGGACACCATGAGTGAAAGGACCCAATTGTTGAAACCCACATACTTTAAACTTGGATTTCTTCATATAGACTTGAGGAGACTTGAAGCTTGAATGGAGTTCTGGTGATTTGGAATTATGCTTGAGTAACTTGAATTTGGATGAAATATTTGGTTAAGTGTTAGAGAGGGTTTTGAGAGGGTCTTGAGTGATATGGAGTTGAAAAATGGCAAAGTATAGGTGTTTTTACGCATAGGTAGGCATGGGGCTGTGACCCCAAGGCCCTTGGAAGAAAATAAGGAAAATAATCTCCGCGCCCCTGGCGCGTCAAATCCAGCACTCAGATTGTCTCTTAAAATAGTAAATTTGCAAAAATTATTTTTGGCTACGGGTCCTCTAATATTGGGGTTATACCCATTTCATACTCAATTTAGCCTTTGATCATGAATATGAAGTCAAAGTTTTGATATCACGTGCAGATTTTGAGATATATGGAAATTATGATTATGGGCATTTTCAAGGCACATTTTCGGGTATTTCACCTTGCACTCACAAGATGGTAAGTGCAACCTTTAGAAATCAATTTCCTGGCTTTAAGACAAGAGATGAATCTACCCTTAACCACTGAATCAAGACCTTCCCACTGAAATATAGGCTCATTAGGAATTTGGAACCTAACTTTATGGGTACTACAATCAATGGAAGCATGATATGCATGTAACCAATCCATCCCAAGAATAATGTCAAAATCCACCATGTCAAGTTCAAGAAAATTACAAGGCAAGAGATTATGTAATATAGCCACGGGACAACCCCTATAGACTTTTCTAGCAACAATGGACTCACCAATGAGGGTAGACACCTCATAGGGTTAACACAATAATTTGAAGCACACATGTAGCTTAGTAGCAACAAAAGGAGTAATGAAGGAAAGAGTGGCACTCGGATCTAGTACATCATACACATCATAATCGAAAACCTTTAAGATATCGGTAACAATAGTGGGCCGGTCTCATGAATAGCAAAAATAGGATGAGTTTTGGCTGATAGGGATGCCTTTGTTCCACTCTCCAGAATAAGTGGCGTTCAGGAGCCTACCACATGGGCTGTAAAAGCACTGGTTCCAGTTAAAGCATAGAGGAGAAGGGGAAAGAGAAAAGAGCTTTGCCAAAATCCCCCGCCCTAGGACTCATTCGAGGCGGAGACACTCGATGAATAAAGAGAGAATTGTTGTCAACGTCCGCACCTAAATCTGTTGATCCAGAAAGACCAAGGCTAGAAGCTACTGCTCCCTTTGAACATCAGTATGAAAATTACACAATGGAAAGAAAGGTATTTGAACCAGGAAACCTATGTAGTCTTTCTTTTCATAGGTAATGAGCAGAGAAAAAAGCCATTCATTAAACCTTTTGGAACTGGAGACAAAGAGTCACTTAAAGACCTTTTCAAAATGTCACCTCATTCACTCCTTGCTTCCCTTGAAGAGGATAAAATCGATTATGACATGGAGCACCCTCTTGTTGGCCACTTTGAGCCCTTTGATCAACAGAACCGCCTTGTCCTTGGGGGAGACCATCCTTGCCCTTTTTTCGAGCATTAGGGCAATCAGCAAGCTTGTGGCCTACTCTTTCATACCTATAGCAAGCATTTGAATCCCTCAAGTACTTACCATTATTATTTCTTCCACATCTTGGTCATCTTGGAAAACTTACCTACCATCGCCACCTTGAAACTTTAGGTTAGGCACCCCATCATTAGCAAACCTCTTGTTTGGAGCACTAGAGGACCCTTGTCCTTGAAATTTGTGACCTTGTTCGAAATGGCCACCCTTAGCACCTTGGAAGCCACTATCAAACTGAGCCCTCTTGGACTCCCTAATTCTCCTCTTTCTAATCTTCTCCCCCTCAAGTTGTTTGGTGTAGGTCATAATTCTAGATAAGTCCATGTCATCCATAAGCATAGTGGTGTGGCATTTTTCATTCTCCAAATCAGACACCCCAGACACAAACTTGTTCATTCTTTCCCTAGGATCAGTAACCAAGTGAGGAGCATACTTTGAGAGTTTGTTGAATTTGAGGGAATACTCCCTCACACACAAAGATCCTTTCTTGAGATTCATGAATTCCATCATCTTTGCCTCTCTCAACTTAATAGGGAAGAAGTGATTGAGGAAGGTGGCATTGAATTCCTCCTAAGGGATAGGGTCATTGTTCCCCCTCTCATGTTTTCATTGAGCAAACCAAATATGGGCAACACCTCTGAGTTGATAAGCCACAAGCTCTGCCTTCTCTTTCGAACTCACCCCCATAACTACAAGCACCTTGTACACCTTATCAATAAACTCTTACGGATCCTCATTTGGTCTGGAGCCATGGAACTTTAGAGGGTTCAATTTTGCAAAGTCCCTCAACGTTGAGGATGGAGTAGGGGCATGAGGAGCTTGGTCCCCTTGATTCAAATGATTGGTTAATGCATGTTCCAACATAGTGATGGCATTCCAGAATTCAACTTGTATAGCCCCTTCTCCTTGAGGAGGTTGATGAGTCGGACCCTCCTCGGGTGTGCGGGCCCTCCGTGGTCTTCCTCTTGGTAGTGGCATGATCTAAAAGAGAAAAAGAGTGCTCGTTAGGGGAGGAAGTCTTATCTTTACATCTAAAGCAATACCTAGAAAATGAAGAAGTGAAACATTTCCTAAAACACTCATAGCCTCCTATTCATATGTTGCGCACTTCACAACCATGAATGAGACTCTACTTTACGCGGTGTGTTGGATTCCCGAGGGACATTAACAACCTAGTGCTCTGATACCAATCTCATCATGATCAAAGCCTAGGCCTAGACATGACATAACGAATGGGGAAGCCGAAGGAACACCAAAAAGGCCTCTTAGCATATCATATACACATCCTTGGTTACGGAAGAAAAACAAGATAACAAACAAGTAATATGGCACATAGGAGAAGCAACAACAATGGAGTCTTTCATAACAGTATAAGAATAATAGGAGTCAAGCTCATCAATACAAACCAACATAATATCCAACAACACCTCTACTAGTAGATGGGGCGGTGCCAAGACATCTCCGGGGTTCACCCTCATAGATAAGTATCCAAAAACATATATAAAGTCTTAACATAGGCATGAAAGAAAACATATATCGTCCCCTGATATAAGGACTCACCAACAACTAACTTCAATGATCTAGCTAGCCACGTGAGGAGGAGGATCAATAGGAGTTCTATCTCCTACATGGTTGTTACAACCCGGACCTAGGGTCTAGGAGTGGCACGACGAATGGGAAACCAAGTGTCACCAAACAAGCCTCATAGTACCAAAGTTCAGATCATCGGTTTGAAAGCACATTCAAAAGTAAACACATAGTTCTAAGAGGCCAGTAAATAGGACTCACGCTATGGAGGATTTGGGACTTAGGATCTTTTCATCATATCCTGTAATCAAACTACAAGTCTCATAACCAATATCACATAATGATGGACAAAGAGGTAACCAACCTATAACATAAACTTCAACCATAACACTTAACATATAACACAAAGAAGTTTACAAGATGTCCAACAATGCCTCTAATATAAGATAGGTCAGGGGCCAAGACATATCCCCGGGCTCACCCTCAAAATAAGTGAAAGAGATTTAAAAAACAAAACATAGGTAGAAGGATGGTGTGTCCTCCTTGGAAGATAGGACTCACCACTATAATCAAACTTGAGATCCGAGCAAAACGTCGAACAGTGGATGATCAAAGTCCTCTGTCCCTACACGGTGAGATTTGTAGATATAAGTGTGTGTTAGTATGTTTGAATGTACTATATATGTTGAATGTGATGCATGTAACTTGCCAAACCTACACTTCGATGGTAGTTGACAAGGGCACATAATATCGAAAGAGATATATAGCAAGGAATGTTATATAACAAGATGCCATGAAATTTATGATTTATGTAGTGGAAATGATGCTCATATAAATAGGGGGATGTTACCATAACCGACATTATAAACCCATGCGAGCTATTACATGAATTTTCCCATGTTGGCCTCTCATCAGTTAGAGAAGATTACTTGCCAAAGGTAATCTACACGTTATCTTACGACCTGGTTATTTCATATGTGGTGACCACCTTCCTTATGGCTTGGTCATTTTGAAAGGATTCTCTTATAAGGCTTATCATATCATATCATAAATGAATAACCATCCCTTACGACCCAGTCACTTTGTAGATGGCTACCATTCTTATGTTGGCACATAGTTTGAGGAAAGATAGAGGACTCCTAATCCATCAGTGCTAAGTCAAACATCCCACAAGAATACTTATGTACATACATGATTCCAAGAGTAAGTCATTCAGTTCATGTCAATGCACATTTAGGCTCAAAAGCCAAAACATAACTTGTATTCATAATATTCATGCTTAGGAATATCTCATTCTTGTAAAAATATGGTGCAAGCACCCATGATGCTCAGAGAGCCTTAAACATAGACATGTATGTTATCACATTCTTGTCATAACCCATATCTTATAAAAATTCTATCATAGAACATAATTAGGCTTAACCCACTCATAATTTCCATAATAATCCAAAATCATGAATGCTAATTTCATGAATGATGTCAGGAAAGCATGGGTAATTGAGATTAAATCTAATTTCAATAATATAATATGAAATTCAAATAAAATCATAATTAAATCCACATATATAAAATGATAATATAAATCACCTCTGCATAAAGAAGTCTTGACAAGGGACATGCATATTCATAATTTCATAAACTCAATGTAATTCATGTAACTTAAAATCAAGAATAAAGTACAAGCCACACATCAATTTAATTTAATAAATCATTAAAATAATGAAAACTCATATTAAAAGAGAGGTTATATTCATAAAATTGCTTGAAAAGATTGAGGTCTCCTTGATTGGAAAGAACCAAGTATTAAAACCCACATACCTAAACCTAAATGAAGAATTCCCAAGGGAAATTTGAAGGAGAATGATGTTTATCTTGAACCCTATGCTTGAATCCCACAAGTGTTCTTGAAAGGAGTTTTGAAGAGAGTGTAGAATGAGAGAATTAATTGAATAATTTGAATAGGGTTTTCGGTTATTAGGAGACCTTAAGATAGCATAGGAACTCCCAAAAAAGTCATTAGAATAAATTAAATATATGAAAACAACATTAATGAAAAGGAGGAAAAAAATTGCACATCACACTTCAAGGGAGGGTTCACAGCCCGTTTGGCATTACATGGTCTATGAACCCTCACTTAGCAAAATTTTGGAAGTTGGAACTTGGCTCAAAACTTAGAAGTTTTGAGCATCAAAGTGAGCTCCACAGTTGTCTATACGGCCCGTGAGCCTCACCACAGTTCGTGACGTGAGTTGTGGTACCAATTTAGCCAAGATAACTCCTAAATCCACCCTTAGAAGACCCCACGATAGGTAATATGGCCAGTGAGCCTCACCATGGTTCGTGAAGTGAGCCGTGGTGCCATACTTGGCCAAAATTAATTTCTCCACACCATAATTGAACTACACTTAGGATTTTCTCCGTCCATGAAGGCCATACGGCCAGTACCACTAGCCATACCTCAATACATAAGCAAAAAATGGTCGTTTCCAGTTCATGCCCACTCACACTGCCCTTGTGATTCCACACAGCCCGTGTAGGTGCCCATGTGCCAACACTGTACAGGAGGGTCTTACGAAAACAACCATAACTTATTCATCCGAACACCAAATGAGGTGAAAAAATGTGTTGGAAACAGAACTCAAAGAGCTTTAATTTGGTATATAGTGGGCTACCCAGTTCTTTTTGCGCTAAGAGATATGCATATTTAAAGTTGATCCTTCCTTGGTACTTGTGACAAATTTAGCCGACTGAATTTCTTTTGAACTTGGCTTGATGTAGGGGACTCATGATGACCCTAAAAACATAGATGAGCTTCAATTAAAAGTTTGCAAAAGAACGCATCTTGAGTGTGAAGGTTCCATTCTAATGTCATGAATTTTGGGGTATTATACTGGGACATTGCATCATCTCCCCTTTGGGAACATTCATCCCGAAATGTGCAAGAACAAGGCTTGAAAGGCTTATATTAGGACATGAAACTTCCAAACACAAGATACCATGCATAGTTCATCATTTAAAAATCATAAAGTCGTTAAAACTCATGCTAAAACATAGTAAAACCATTCAAAACATCATTAAAATCATTTTAATGCATATGTAAACATGTCATGCCATGAGACTCAAGAATGAAAGGATCGGGACCAACTAGGAAAGGAAGAACCTAGTACCTTGGGCTTGAGTAGATTGAAAAAGATGGGGATATCGTTTAATCATGTCCAAATCTGCCTCCCATGCGACACTCTCCACATGTTGATTCCTCCAAAGCACTTTCACTGAAACTACATCCTTGTTATGAAGCCTTTTTACTTGTCAATCAAGAATTCCTACTGGCACAAGGATCACCAACCATCTTTCTCAATATAGACACATGGAAGACCACGTGAATAGAAAACAAATCTGGGGCTAAGTCCACCCTATACGCCACATTCCCAATCCTTTCAATAACCTCATAAGGGCCCACATACCGGGGGCTTAGCTTGCCCTTTTTTCCAAAATACAACCACTCCCTTCATAGGTGAGACTTTGACAAACACCCAACTGATAACTTGGAATCAAGGTCCCTCTTCCTAATATCCGACTAGGACATTTTGTGACTTTGGGCCGTCTTCAACCTCTACCTAATTAATTTCACTTTCTCCATGGCCTCCATCACCAAGTCGAGGCTAATCAAAGATTCCTCTCCTAACTCAAACCACCCTTTTGGAGACCTGCACCTCCTACCATACAACACCTCAAATAGTACCATGCCAATGCTAGCATGGAAGCTATTATTATAGGCAATCTTAATGAGTAGAAGATGGTTATCCCAGTTATCCTTGAACTCTAATACACAAGCCCTCAACATATCCTCCAAGGTTTGAATCATCCTTTCGGCTGCCCATCGATTTGATGATGAAAAGAGGTGCTCAATTTCATCTTAGTACCAAGTCCCTTCTAAAAGGACCTCCAAAAATAAGAAGTAAATTGGGTACCCTGATCTGATATGATAGACCTAGGCACTCCATGAAACCTTAGCACCTCTCGGATGTACAACTATGCATAGTCTTAGCCGCCAAAAGTAGTCTTAACTGGTAGAAAATCTGCCAACTTGGTACATTCAATCCAGGATAACCCAAATGGAGTCAAATTTCTTCTGAGGGTGAGGAAACCCAACCACAAAATCAATATTTATATATTCTCACTTCCAAGTAGGAATCGCAATGTCTTGAGCCAACCCACCGGGCCTTTGATGCTTCGGATGCAAAATTGTGCTTTATCCGTCTTCATACCATGCCACCAATACACTTCCTACAAATCCAGATACATCTTGGTAGACCTCGGATGAATAGAATAATGAGAATTATGGGCTTCACCCATGATCACCTTCCTAAGATCATCCACATCTGGAACACATAACCCATCTTGATACCGAAGTACACTATCTACCCTTTGGGAGAAAACCTCAATATTCTTTTCGGCAACCAATTTCTTCAATTCAACCAAGGATGAATCTATATCATGTTTAGCTTCCACATCAACATCCACCTAGAATTTGGCCCTATTTTGAACATGTACACAACCATCATTGGAATCGACCAACCTAACACCCAATCTAGCCAAACGTTGAACAATCCTTGCCAACTCCTTCTTCTCCTCCTTCGCATGAGTCATGCTTCCCATAGAAAGCCTATTAAGACATCGGCTACAATATTTGCCTTGCCGGGGTGATATAAAATATTCATGTCATAATCCTTTAGGAATTCCAGCCATCTCCTTTGTCTCAAGTTAAGGTCCCTTTGAGTGAACACATATTGCAAGCTCTTCTGATCGGTGAAAACATCATCATGCACCCCGTACAAATAGTATCTCCAAATTTTCAAAGCAAATACTACTATCACTAACTCAAGGTCATAAATTGGGTAATTAAGCTCATGAACCTTCAATTGTCTAGATGTATAGGCTATCATCTTATCGTGTTGCATAAGTACACAAACCAACCCAATCCGAGACACATCATAATATACCACAAATCCATTCAAACCAATTCAGTAGGGTCAAAATCAGAGCCGATGTAAGTCGATCAATCAAAGTTTGGAAACTCCTCTCATACTTGCCTGACCACACAAACTTAGCCTTCTTTTGATTCAGTTTAATCATTGTAGATGCAATAGATCAGAACACCTCAATGAACCTTTTATAATAATCCACTAACCCAAGAAAGCTTCGAATGTCCAAAGGAGTCAAGGATCTAGGCCAATTCTTCACCACTTCATCGCACACATCTATTTAATTTAACAAATCATCAAAATAATGAAAACTCATATTAAAAGAGAGCTTATGTTCATAAAATTGCTTGAAAAGATTGGAGTTTCCTTGATTGGAAAGAACCAAGGATCAAAACCCACATACCTAAACCAAAATGAAGAATTCCCAAGGGAAATTTGAAGGAGAATGATGTTTATCTTGAACTCTAAGCTTGAATCCCACAAGTGTTCTTGAAAGGAGTTTTGAAGAGAGTGTAGAATGAGAGAATTAATTGAATAATTTGAATAGGGTTTTAGGTTATTAGGAGACCTTAAGGTAGCATAGGAAGTCCCAAAAAGTCATTAGAATAAATTAAATTTATGAAAATACCATTAATGAAATGAAGGGAAAAAATTGTGTATTAGCACTTCAATGGAGGGTTCACAGCCCGTGTGGCATTACACAGTCTGTGAACTTACCCGTGAACACTCACTTAGAAAAAATCTTGGAAGTTTGAACTTGGCTCAACACTTAGAATTTTTGAGCACCAAAGTGAGCTCCAAGGTTAGCCATATGACCCATGAGCCTCACTATAGTTCGTGAGAGGGCCATGGTGCCAACCTTAGACAAGAAAACTCCCACGCCACACTTAGAAGACCCCACGACTAGACAAATGGCTAGTGAGCCTTACCATTGTTCGTGGTATGAGCCATGGTTCCATACTTGGCCAAAATTAATTTCTCCACACCAAGATTGAACCACACTTAGGATTTTCTCCATCCTCAAAGGCCATACGTCCCTTACACTGGCCATACCTCAATACATAATTGAAAAATGGTCATACGTAGTTCAAGGCTACTTATGCGGCCCCTAAGATGCCATACGGCCCGTAAGGGTGCCCGTGTGATAACACTGCATAGGAGGGTCTTACGAAAACAACCATAGCTTCTTCATCCAAACACCAACTGAGCTGAAACCAAGTCTGTTGGAAATCCTAGTCAAAGATCTTTAATTTGGTAGGTTGTGGACCACCTAGCTCATTTTGTGCTAAGAGATATGCTCATTTAAAGTTGACCCTTCAATCGATACTTGTAATAAATTCATCCAACAGAATTTCTTTCGAACTTGGCTTGATGTAGGGGACCCATTATGACCCTAAAACACACAAATGAGCTTGAATTTAAACCTTGCAAGAGATCTTAGTTTTAGTTTGAAGGTTCCATTCTAATCTCACAAATTTTGGGGCATTACACCAGGTAATTACAATGGTAATATCATGTAGTCATAGAGTATGCGTTAGTACATGGAATGTACTAAGTATGTGGGGTGCATTGCAACAAGGATAATAAGCATAATAATCTAGATGCATAATCCTAATCGATAGATATGAGCTCAATATGACATGTACAATCAATGCTTAGGTGTAAACATGCTTGTGAATAATCATACTTGAATAACTTTTTTAACATAATAAAGTGATATGAATAGATCATCCAAATACCTTGCACTAGAGCGTGAGGAATATAACATAGGTAATAACCTCTGCTAGTAGGTATTGGTTAGTACATGAGAGTGGATATATAGCATAAGTCATAACCCCTTCATGTAAGCATAATACGTTGCATAACATTAATATTTACATGAGGGTGAGGCACACAACACAGTTCATAACTCCTTCATGTAGACATTTGCCTTGTACTAGACGATGAGGCATACAACATAGTACATAAACCCTTCTAGTAAACTTCATAATTCACAAGAGCATAAAACATAGCACAAGAGCTCAATAAGTCATTTGTAGATCATAAGAACCTTTTTATGAGTTCAACACATGCTTGGAAGCCCATAACTTATCATAAATACTTGTCTTGCAAATGTTTCTATAGCCTTCCATTAACAAAAAATTCATAATCATATAAACTTGATCAAACATGGTGGATATGCATACACATGCTTAAAATCATGCAACTTAGGAGTATAGGTCAAGAAGGTGTAAAATCAATTTATTTTGAAGTCATTCAAATCAACCCACTAACATAGTTGAAAAATCCTCATTTGGATGTCATAAAATCCATCTTAAAAATTCACCATCACTCATAATTTCATAGTTCATGTCATGCATAGCCTCAATAAGCATAAATCAACTCATGGAAATAGCTTCAAAAGATATTCATGCATACTTAATCAATACTTGAAGAATCCAACTCCAATTATACTTATATAGCATGATAAAGTTTACCCATAATGTATTCAATATCAAAATCATGAAATTTGATAAAGAAGGGAGGTTCGGCTACATAGGAGGAAGGAACACATGAATGAAACACACATTCGTTAAACGTCAAAATTTCTTGAAATTGAATTGATGTGGTCTTGAGGCTTGAGTTGTGTTCTTGAATTCTAAAACTTGTGTTTTAGATTCTTGAGATTGAATGTAGTATGGGTTGAGGTTTTTAGAGGTTTTGAGAGCGTTTCTTAAGAGTTTGAAGTTGAAAATGGCTGCAAATAGAGGTTTTCACGTTTAAATAGGCATTGGGATGTTACTCAAATGTCCTTGTGTCACACCCCACCCTAGGGTCGTGACCAGTGCCCGATAGGGGCACCTGGACACATACTAAACCAAATTCCCTCATTTACATAACCTGGAAAGCTACCAGAATTTCGGCAGAGTTTCCTCTGTTTTACTGACTAACCTCACCTACAATAAAATTCAGCAGCAGTCCAGGAAAATATACAAATACATAAATCTCATACACATGCGGGCCGACAAGGTCTCCGCTGCGGTCCTGCCGCCTAATAAACATAACATACATACATAATGCA
>JAOTQR010010227.1:0-18142 GCA_025774065.1 Solanum ossicruentum
ACTAACAATTTAAATCTTAAAGACTACACTTTAGAAGAAATTTACATTTGGCCCCAAACTTTACCAAATTGAACCAAGTAAGGACTTACAGGTTCTAACTTACGGGTTCTAACACTTATCTCATCTTGGAAAGGAGAATGTGGTGGCAGATGCTTTGAGTTGAAAGGCTATGGGCATCTTGGCTTGGATTGCTATTGAAAAGTGTCCTGTGGCTAGGGATATTTAGTCTTTAGCTGATCAGGGAGTTTAAATTGATCATACATTATCTGGAAGGTTTCTTGTAGGTATGGTGGTGCAATCATCCTTAGTTAGAGAAGCCAAAGCTTGCCAATATGATGATCCCCAACTTGCTAGATTATGAGATCGAGTGCAGAATAGAGTAGTGAAGTCATTCTCAATTGATGTTGAGGGTGTTTTGTGTCGAGATGGTAGATTGTGCATTCCTATGATGGTTGAGGTGAAGTGGCTAATACTTGAAGAGGCTCATAGCTGGCAATACTCCATCCATCCAGGTACTTCAAAGATATATTAAGACTTGCGTGGTTTGTATTGGTGGAATGGTATGAAGTATGATATTTTGATGCATGTGAGCTGTTTGAATTGACAACAGATCAAATATGAACATCAAAAACCTAGTTAAGTAATGCAAAACTTGATTATCCCGGAGTGGAAGTGGGAAAGGATTACGATGGACTTTGTTATCGGGCTGTCGAATACACTCGAGAAGCACGACTTAGTTTGGGCGACTATGGACAGACGTACAAAGTCTGCCCATTTCATACCAATTTGGATGACTTATACTGCAAAGTAGTTAGTTTACATTTACCTTTAAGAGATAGTTCGTCTACATGGAGTACTTATTTCAATAATATCATATAGAAGTGCACCTTGCATCTTTTTAGAGGTCATTAGGATTACAAGTTGAGTTTATTACAACTTTTCATCCCAAACTGATGGACTATCTGTGCAGGTTATTCAGATCTTGGAGGACATGCTTAGTGCTTGTGCAATTAATTTTGGTGGGAATTGGGATGACCAATTGTCATTGGCAGAGTTTGCTTGTAATAATACCTACCAATCGAGTATACAGATGGTCCTGTATGAAGCTCTTTATGGTCGTAAGTGTTGATCACCAATTGTATCATTTGAACCTGGCAATGAACAATTACTAGGTCCAGATTTGGTTCGGCAGGCTTTAGAGAAAGTTGCAGCAATATGAGAACGGCTTCGGACAACATAAAATAGACAAAAATCATATGTAGATAAGAAAGTCCATGACATGGAGTTCATGAAGGGTGAAAAGGTATTTTTGAAAGTATCTCCTATGAAGGGAGTTATAAGATTTGGTCGGAAGGGTAAGCTGAGTCCTAGATATGTTGGTCTTGATGAGATTTTAGATTGGATTCGATTGGTGGCATATCGACTTGCTTTTCCTCCGAGATTGTCCTCTGTACATCCTGTATTTTACGTGTCTATGCTTCAACAGTATATTCGTGATGATAGCAACAAGATTAATCTAGAGGATGTGGAGTTTAATAAAAACTTAGCATATGAGAAAGGTCCGATATCTATCCTGGATAGGCAAGTGATGCAATTGAGGTTGAAGAAGATAGTTTCAGTGAAAGTGTTATGGTGCAATAATCCAACCGAAGAGGCTACTTAGGAGTTCGAGACGGACATGCGAGAGAGATATCCTCACCTATTTGACACTTCAGGTATGAGTGCAGACTTGTTCGAGGATGAACGTTATTTTAAGTCGGGGATAATGTAATAACCCTTATTTTTTTGATGAAGGGTTATTTGGTAATTTTTTAACCATTAATAATTCTCAGAAAAAAGTCTAGCTCTTTTGTTTTAAGTTTGTTTCATGCAGCTGAACCAAAAAGAAAGAAGCGACAGAACCTTTCTTTTCTGTTCTGTTACGCTCCAGAAAAAAAGAATTGGAGCAAATTCCTTTGCTTCTTTTAGGAGGACTCTGGGAAATTCATTCATAGAATCAACTTGATCTTTGAACTACTGTTTTTAGTGATAAATTGCAAGTATTTTCTTGTTCTTGTGTGCTCTTATTAGTTGAAAACATATTTACCAGAATTTTCTCTAGTTAGGTTTTAATAATGAGATTAAGAATACCTTTATTTTTAATTTATAGTTTAAGGTATTGGGTATTAGGGTTTAACCTTAAACTTGAAGGCTAGGGATATTGAGACTTGAGTTTGGCCAACATAATTGATATTCTACAATCAATATTTTTTTTCATAGATTGAGGAAAGTAGGGGCTGTTTTGGTAGGTGTTCTACGCGTGAGAGGTTGTGCAACTTGTCGTTAATAAGGTAAGTGAGGCTTTAAGCTTTAGTTCTTGCTTTTCAGACATGCTTTGATAAATATATTTTTCTCTCTCTGGTGTATGCGTTGGGACAAGCATGTCCTTGAAAGAGTTGATGTTTCTTTGATAAACCCAAGATATGCTATTTTTGAGAATATCAAAACTTTTCATGAGTTATATGTGATGTGATGCTGGATAACCTTATTTATTATTGTGATGTTGTTATTAAGGGCATACTCAACTGCCATATTATGTTAGGGTCATGCCCAGACTGCTGTTATATGTTACGGGCTTTGTACACGCTGCCATAGTACATTTTAAAAGCATTATACATGCTGCCATGGACTTGTCGGGGTGATGGGTTGATCTCCTTCGCTGCTATTTATTACAGGTTTTGAGTGGGGATTGAATTGAGACATGTTGTGACCCTTTTTGTTTGAACTTACTAAGCTCATTGTGAAGTATATTCTTATGTATATTATTTATGTATATCCGTTGTGCATATGTATTTTATAACTCTTGTTCCAGGGGTATTAAAGTAGCAAGTCAAGGATCTTAATAGGTTATATTTATATATAGCTCACTCCTTACTTGCATGTCAATGCAGATACTATTGTAGAGGGCGAGACTTGTGGCTGATGAGTTCGTTTCTGTGGATTTTGTTGTTGAGGTGAGCCTTTGCATTGTTCGTGGAAACTACTACTTCAGCTTTATCTAGTGAAGTTTATGTTTTTCTTCTTTTTGGGGTTTGTATACCCGTTTGTTAAACTCATATCACTCTATTAGATGCTCCATGATCTTATTGTGTGATGATTTGGGCTAGAGATATTTTGTTAGGTGACCTTTTCCTTTCATAAATTGATATGCAATTTTGGTTTGCTAGTTACTCTATTATTTTGAGTATTGATGAGTTTTGGAGTTGCACATATATTCTTAGTGCTTGGATAGTTTGGGTGTGCATGAATATTTGGTTCTCCCAAAAAATAGTATGGGCGGGTGCCAGTCACATCTAGGGGGTATTTTGGGATGTGACACTCAATTCAATCATTCAATCTACAGAAGATTCAATGAAACAAAAGAAATTACTCAAGTGGGTATTTAAATCATCATATGATCATAGTTTCATTACTTATTTTTATTAAAATAAGTTAATGTTTCAATTTTTCAAAACTAATATTACTTTGAAAATTCAACTTTAATAGGAAAAGCAAACTCCATTCTGACTCTATCTAACTTAGTCTATGAAGTCTCTATCAACAAATGAGGAGGTGTTAAGACAATCCCAATAACATCTTAAAAGGCTACCAAAAAAAGCAATAATAGATTCTCATGAAAGCAATGAGGTCTCACCACTTATCTATAATCAATAGACCTCTAATGAAGCGTTTGATTATGATCTCTAAAACTTATATCTGCATTATAAAAGGATGTATTACCTATCTAGGAGTTAGTACATGAAATGTATGATATATAAGATAGCTGAATAGAACAAACTTAAGAGAAAGCTCAATTACAATAATTAACTAAACTTAACTAAACTCAATAAGATATGCATGTTTAAAAATATAATAATTTTTTTCAAATCGGCCCAATCATTTGCCATCCAATTAACCCAACGTCAATTATATTTGTTGGTGATTCTTCAATTAAAAATCATCAAGAAATGAGTGAGTGATGATATCAACTTTAGACTATTATTGTGTAATGACCGTCTGGGTCATTTTCTATGTACTTTATTTTTTTCACTGATTAGAGTATTCCTATAGTAACCCTACTCACTTATGATTTGCTGGCACTAGAAGCTCAATCACTTGGTCATTCATTTGGATGTTGTACATTTTTATATATTCTAGAGGTCTTATAACTTTAACAGTTAATTTTGAGTAAAATGTACGCAAATAGCCTCAAATGGAATTTTGACAGTTCCATCAACACTGTAATGCCCAAATTATTCTATAAGCACGGTTGATTCTGGTCACACCCAACTCACATATCCCAATTAAGGTATAAGCGGTCGTTGTTAAAATATAGAACCTAAAATGGTTAAGGTCGATCCCACGAGGAATATGGTCTGGACTTGGGAATAATTGAAGAAATTTTGAGAAATTCACCAACTTACTTCCATAGCGGGGATTTAAGATGTAAAACTCAATAACTAAAGACTACTTTCAGAATAATTAGGATGGAAGAATTACGAATTATGTGAGAGATGAAAACTAGGGTATCGTGTTCCCATAAATTCGTAATAAAGTATAACTTCATAATTATAACCTTTTCTAGTGTGTAGCATGCAAAACTAGTAAATTTTGTTTATCTAAGTCCTTGGTCTAGCAAATAGATGAATTTTACCTTGCAACATTGTCTGTTTATACGTGAAGTATTCCTAAACCTTACCTTTGTCCCAGCATAGCCATCCCTTAGTTCGTTCAAGCTGATTAGATAAGTGTACTCACATCAAATAGTGATATTTATCTCTTTTTCCATTCATTTCCCCCTTGGTCCGGCAAGTAAGAATAAGGTGGGTGCTAACATAGGCTTCCATTAAAAAGATACAAAAATATAGATATAAATAATACATGCATGTACACTTTCCAAGGAATACAAATTATTCGATTTCCACTTTGTTAGTTCAGCATGGTTCCTAAAATTCTAGTTGTGGATTAAGCTATTCATATTCATTGTAGACGATGAAATCATGTTTCATATTTGCATAATTAAATTTGTTCAATGATGAATTAAAGATTGAAAATCCAAAATCTTAACTTGAATTGCAATATGAAAATTCAAAAATAACAACAAAGTATATCTCTCAAAAACTCTAAGACAAACTCAAAATGAGAGTAATATTATGTTCTCAACTAGTCTACACGTCAAAAAATAAATAAAAATTCTACTTATAGACATAAAAATCGAAATCCAAATTTGACAAGGAAAAATAGATTCAAGATTGCCCACGAGCCAATGTATGACTGATGAACTAATTCTTTGGCTTGTGGTGTAGTTATTATAGTCTGTCTTCCTAAAATCAGAGATAGATAAACGAGACCTCATCTACTGCTCATAGTTTGGACTATGAGTCATGTTCTTTTTTGTCTTGTTAACTTATTGAAACTCTGCATCTTTGATCCATGATTAAGACCAAAGTTCGCGGAATGATCCATTGCCTGTCTTGCTAATCGTCACCTTAACTTCAGAAAATCTTCTTAACTCTGGAAGCAAACCGCGAACTCCTAGCTATGGCTCTTAGATCAAACCATGGCTGGTAGGTCATCTCGTGCAAATCTAAAAAGCTATAAAAGTCAGTAGTCCTCGCCAAAAGACTCTGAATCTTATAGACCTATAGAAAAACACAAGCACAAATCAAATCTACTAAAAATGGCTAGAGAACACACAAAATCCTAAGTTTAAAGCATCAAAAGTAGTGTATTTTGGTGGCATATCAATATTTTCAAGTTAAAATTGTTGCTTGTCCTCAAGCGAGTGACTCAATCTATCATAAGCAGCACAATAGACATACAGTCATCAAACAAATCGCATATATCATATCTTAGTCAACAACAGACACCCTCAAGAAGCATTAGTGAATACACAAGACATTTAACAGGAAAACTTATGCGGATCAATACATGGAAGAGTAATTTAGAAAGTCAAAGAAATGTACATAACCAATAATAACCGAAATAGTTTAAGATTCGGCAATGTCATTTATGTGCCCTCACAAATAAAGAAGTCCCGTTTCTCACACTTACATATATTCTTATAACTGTGAAGGACTATGTAAATACACTCACTTTCATAATGGATATTCGAATACCATGTATATTAACATAGGCTTGCCCCTATATTCTAGACCGTGACATTTGACTAGATAGACTAGGATCACTATAGGACTTTCTTGGTTAGTATCATAGGCACAGAGAGCTGGTGTGGTGCCGTTATATTCTAGATCGTGACATTTGACTAGCTAGACTATGATCACTATAAAACTTTCTTGGTTTGTATCATAGGCTTAAGGGGCTGGTGTGGTATGTTTAGAAGATAACGACTAATTGTCCGCCTTCATACTAAGCTATTTTTCTCTTATCCTTACAAACACCGACATTTTTATGAATCATTGTTCCCTTGCACACACTTTGGACCTTTTGGGTGTATTTCCATGCTTCTCACATTCTTTTCCTTTTTTTTCTCAATTCAATTTCTTTTTAGCTCTCTTTTTGGAATTTATTCATTTTTATTACACCCATCCCATGTTTTTCCCTTTTTTCTTGTACTTCTTTGATTCCCATCCTGAGTTGCTGCGATTTATCTTCAGTAGCAACCCTTAACTTATACTTTTGGCCTAAGTTGATGTGCACAATTTGTTACCAATGAACTAGGGCCACCTTTGGCAGCCACCATCAACTTAGGCTTTTAGTCTATGTCAAGGTGCATGATATTCAAGGAGGGACTAGGGACAAATTCAAGATTTACAAAAACGATGGGGTAGGTGACTTAGGTATTTACAAAGAAAAGGTACATATATGGATCAAACATTAGGATCAAGGGATGCACACTATATTTGGTTGGCCATTTAGGCTAAGTATATTGAAAATGACCTATGATCCTTTCCTAACCAACTACCTTACAGTCATTGTTAGACTACCAGGGTGAGTTCTAAATTGAAACATAGTATAAGAATCATGCAATTAAGTTCACACACACTTGGCACTGATTAACACTTTCAATGTAAACATTCAGATCATGCTTTTTATCACAAATCACCCTTTACTTTATCAGAATACATAACGTATATTTAAACAAACATGGTTACTATGAAAACTATATACAAGCACGTCATTCAGAAAGACATCAAAAATTGAGGGGTATCATTATTTTTAGTCAAATCAACACATGCCACAAATCTCATTCCAATAAACTACTATTACTACCTATACATACTATAAATGTTAGTTCAATAGAAAGTAAATATCTTATGAAAAAGAACACAAGCAAGAAAACTCCTCAGACTCAAAATTACGCGTGATAGGCCTTGGTTAGTCAGACTTCGTCGAGGCTAATAGCTACTCACACCACATCAAAAAAGTTGTGCATTATCCTCTATGAACCAAAATATATCTAAAAGCACATATAGTGCTCAAAAAGAAACATACCTAAGTACTTAAGCATCGATGTTAGTTTGTGACTCACCACCATGAACCTCTCAGGTGTTCTCTTCTATAGTAGCGGTCAATAATGAGGGTCTAGCACCCTGTACTGTCTCACTCTCATACACAAGATGCATCTCCTCATAAAAAGTAGAATCTATTATGGCAGCATCAAATTGTAGGAGCTCCATCCTATGAGCGCTCACAATTCTACACCTGCATCCTCCTTGCCAGTACATTGCCTCTTCTGAGAGGCAAGAAGAGTTGGCTCCTCAAAAAATAGATCCAACATTGATAGAGCAGTGAAAGGCATAGAGATGGTCAATGTTTTTGGTGCTACTTTTCTCATCTCTTGGTGTAGATATTAGATATTCATGCATATGATAGAGAAATATGGAGACTATACAAAACTAAGGTGATCCTCAAAATGTCTCTCGAATATGTCTACTTGGTTGTGTAGAACATTGATCTGCTGGTGAACCATGGATTGGTAGCACTCTAGCATGGGCTCCTCTGACTCTAAAATAGACTTACATATTCAAGGATGGATTTGCTGAACTAACTGAGTCAATTAGGACTTAGTCAGATCCTGGCATTCTACAAGGGCCTGAATGGACTCAACGGATATGTATACCATACTCACTGGCTGATGTCATGTTGGCATGACCTCTAGCATACTGAAGAAGGTAAAAGTAGGTCTCATCTTAATTTCATAACTTATTGGTGTGGTCCACTCAGGATAATAAGTAGTAGAAGTAGCCTTAGGGTATAGAGGCTCGACGAAAATCTCTAGAAGATAGACAGTGGGATGTGGTGCTCATAGAGATAAAATGGGGTTCTCATCGGCCTTTATCAGGATAGCATCCTGAGTACATTGAACATGTATCATCAAGTTAGCATTTTGGATAATCTCTATACCTGCGTTACTGCATAACCTATGGACCAGGCAAGGAAACTATATAAGTTTTGACCTCCTAAGGGCTCGCTCGTGGATCTCCTCTAGAATGTAGTGAGCACAGTCAATCCTATAACCAGCTATGAAGTTGGCGGCTAGTACTGCACAATTTGACATAAGTATGTTGTCTGCCTATGTAAGCCAGATGAGCGTACAGACCATTGCCCACCAAAACATGGCTGTAAAGTTTAGCAATGCCTTGGTGCTAGGCATGGGGTGAGACACCCAATCAACATCTATGCCTTTCTAAGCTATATACCTTGGGACCAATCAAAGTAAGGTGGTTTTATGTGTCAGGCCTCTCAAACCTGAATGGTCCTGTCCCTGCCTTAATCTATAGTCAAACCCTAATGTGGGTTCTGAGGGCTAGTACTCGGGATTAAATAAAAAACTTCGGACAATGGTCCCCAAATATCTACAAAGATGTCTCTAGCAAATATCTAGGTTGGATATGGCTGCCTAATGGGCTTAGACTTCTTGGAAGAATGAATTTTTAGTAAAAAAAAAATAACATATGCAAAAAGAAGAGAAAACAAAAGAATAATAGTAGCAAGCACATGAAGATAAATTATCCAGGAGTGTGATAAAATTGGACAATTTACTGTTATCTAACAATTTCGTATTTGTGGTAGCAGCATATGAAACATAAAACTTTTGGACTAACAACGAGAAGTACTTCTCCAATGGTGTAGCCATCAGCTCAAATTGATATAGGGGAAATGCATCATGGAAGGCTGGTTCTACATAAAGCCTGGATGTCAAGATCAAGGGCTCCTAAAAAATAGCCCTTGTCAGTCGGTCTCTGCCTCCTGTCGTATATCAGCATAGTAGACGGTGCACATATCATTAACACATCATCATCTAGGTTTGATAGAGACATGAGCTAGTCCGTGACTGACTTATCTAAACTCTGTGACTCTAAATTAGACTCTTCTTTTGAACTCGACCCAAAATGATAATCGGAGTTGGGTCAGGACCCCTCTTCGAAGCTAGAGAACTGTGTGGATCCACTCCATAAAGGACCTCCCTCCTCAAACTAGGGAGGTTTTTTTTGTGGAAATCAGGGTCTGAGCTAGTACAATCTAATGGGCAATGATCGTGTCTGTTGTGGCTCGATGCCCTTATCGTGATAGATGTTAAGCTCCTCTATGGAGCCACTCCTCTCGAACTCTATAAGCTCATCTCGTAACCTCTGTCTCAGAACCTAAGGCTATGCATATCTAGCCACATCAACCTTGTCAGCCATGGTACTTGTGTAAGAGAACATCTGAGTCCATGAAAATGTAAAGCAAAAACCAAAATATATAGAAAATATTCATAGATGGAAAGTATGAAAGCATTTCCATGGGTCATAGAATGAACTATGGACCGTAGAAGGTAATTGTGGACATAGGGGAACATAATTCTGACAATTTGAAATCAAAATATGAAACCCATTTACGACTTGTAGATTGAACTACAAGTCATAGAATAAAGTCATAGGGTCATAGTTGCAAACCATCAAAGTAAATCTCCAGGAACCCAAACTCTAAATACTGGTAACAACTTATAGATTAAACTATGATACATAAATAGGTTCATCCTATTGAACTTGAAATTTGCAACTCACTGAAACCTATCCACAAGGAGCAATTACAATCCGTGTATTGAACCATGAGCTGTAAAACACCCTCCTAATATAGGTTATGCAGGTCTTGAAAAGGTAGAAAATAACCCAATCAACAAGTATAAAAAACTTTTACAGTACACAACCCAATCCATGTTACTAGGGTTTAACAAAACTCAGTATAATTTAGACCCCAAAAAGATGTCAAACATAATCCAACATATCACATGTATTTCAAAAATGTTTTATTCAGCCCAAGTCCAATCAAAACACAAGAATAATCCAAATTCAAATTTATCAACCAAGTCGTATTATTAAATACCCCACAGTAGCCAAAAAAATAAGACACATAGACCAACATCGTTCATGATATATATAAATTCAATCAATTTTCATTTCTCAGTCCAAGTTATTCACAGTGTTTAGCATAATTTATTTTAGTACATCAACAAAATGCACATGCATAGAATAAGCTCCAATTAGTAATCAATAAAATATGTTGAAAGCTAGACAATGTATTGTGGATCTACCAAACTATATTCAAGACTCCCATAGGTATGTAACCTTACCAATGTTTTTTTGGTAAAGCTTGTAATTTGCCCCTAGGGATTGAGTACAATGCAATGTGGGCACTCAAAATGTTAATCCTAAAGTGGCATGATGCTGCGTATTCAAGGATGACACAACTCAACGAACTTGATGATTTTAGGTTGAGGGAATACAAGAGCTCAACATTGTACAAATAAAGAATGAAGCTATATAATGATTGTTACATTGAGCACTGTTAGTTTGCACCAAGAAACTTGGTCATATTATTCAATTCATCGCAATGGTTGTTCCTTGGTAAACTCAAGTCCATGTGATTTGGGTCCCTACAATGTTACACGTGTCTTACACTACAAGGTTGTTGAGTTAGAAAATAATGATGGCATGAGGTTCAAAGTCAATGGCCAAAGAATCAAACCATACTTTGGAAACATTGATAAAATCAAGACAACTTAAGTATGGACACTTGGTGATATCTGAATAACAAGATAGTCTAAGTCATGTTGCGACACTATATCAAGCGCTACTTGGGAGACAACCCACAATTGTATTTTTAGATTCCTTGTTATTATGCTTTGTTGTAGTTTTGGACTTCTAGGGTAGCTTAATTATTGAAATTTTTACTTATATCCTTGAACTCATAATCAGGGAAGTTATATGGTAAGAATGTCTCTTAATGAGTATGCGAATGAATAGGATCAGAATTGTAGACAAGTTCCAAAAGTAGGAAAACATAGTTTTATAAGCCAGTGTACAGGCCGTGTTTCAAACCATGACTCGTAAACACTACTCATGGAGTCAATTCTAGTGAGCAAGGGTTATGCATAATGACTCCATGAGCCAACTTTACGGCTCATAAAAGTTTTACGATCCATGAATAGGGTTCATGAAATCCAGATAAGAATTCTATAAATTTGCTATGAGTTGGAGCCATTCAGGAACACCATCTGTAAATTTAATAAGTGTTGGAGGCATCCATGAACACCATCGATGGGCTATAGTTCATACAATGATTCGTGGATAGTATTCATGGATCTAGGGCTTACATAGTGGAACCTTGAAACCACAAAACCAAGACCATGGGCCATACAATCTTCCATGGCCTGTAACTGGGGTTTCATGAAGTACAAACTCCTAAAATGTATGGCAACCCAGTTAAAAACAAAATGGTGTAAAACCTTTTTCACCTATTTTCCAAAAGACAAAATACAAATCCCCAAACATCTCTGATCACTTCCCTTACTTTCGACCACCAACCATTTTTTCGATCCCAAATGTTGGTTTTCCCTCACTTTTTTGGCAAGAAAATTGGCAAGTACACCACTATTCTAGCTACATTTTATACCCAAACATGAAACCCACTGTTACACTGGGGCTTTCTTTCCTCCCCAATTTTGGTCTACTAAGTTTCTCTGATAAGAATTCTTGGACTAAACCATGATATGATTATAAAAGTAATTGAAATTGGGTCATTGTATCATTTTGTAATGCCCTAATCATTCATATAGTGACTGAAAAAATATGTGAAGGAAGTGTGAATAGAACTGATATGGGGGTTCAATTTTAATATGCATGAATGAAGATAGTTTGTTGTGAAGTAATAAATGGCGGCTAATCTATCTGATTTGCATTCACTATCTTGGAAAGGATCTACTTATTCTCCCTATTAGATACATTAACTTGCCTACTCGTTTGAGGATGGTAAGTTATTAAAATACTATGGCTCATCCCGTAATTCTCTAGAAGAACATTGAACAACCTATTACAAATGTCGGAACCTCCACTGCTTATTATCACCCTAGTAGTGCTTAACTGTGAGAAGATGTTCTTCTTTAGGAATGCTGAGATGCTCTTACTTTCATTGTTAGGAATAACAACTGTTTCCACCCACTTTGAAATGTAATCGAGAACAACCTAGATGTACTTAGTCGGATATGAACTGATTAACAACCCCATGAACTCTTTACCCCATACATCAAATAACTTAATAACAATAATAGGGTTAAGAGGGACCTCATACTTTAGTGAAACTCCACCTTCTCTTTGGCACTTATCACATGCTTTGGCATGATCATGGTATCTTGGTGAATAGTTCGCCAATAATAACCACATTGTAAGATCTTGTGTATTGTAGAAATGCCACTATGATGCCCACCGACGAATAAAGAATCTCAAGCCTAAGAAATGCTCATCATATCTGCCTCAAGAAAACAATGATGAATAATCCCATTTGCACAGATATGAAATAAATTTAGTTCATCCCCAAAGAACATTCAACATTAGATATGAACTTTCGACACCAGTGGGGAGTCATATCGGGTAGCACTACATCACTCACTAGGTAATTGAAAAAATCCACAAACCATGGTGTAGTCATGTGATTCAACCAATACTCTCTCATCAAGGAACAAATCATTTATCTCCACACCATCCTCATAGTTTTCCATAGTATTATCCTCGAGTTTGGATAAGTGATATACAATTTTTTCTTCATCCCTTTTTGCCAATAACCTCAAAGTCAAACTCTTGAAGAAGCAGTACCCATCGAATCAATCTTGGAAATACATCCTTTTTCTCCATCAAGTACCTTAACACTAAATGATCGGTATGCACAATGCCTTTTGTTTGCAACAGATATGACCTGAATTTCTAAGATGCAAATACCATTATAAAGTAACTCTTGATCCTTCTTCGCTATCACGTACTCATCGAATCATTCTTTGCTTTGCATCATTCTCTGGCATCAATTATCCCAATGTTGAATGATTAGTATGCACAAAAACTTTTTTCCCCAATAAATATGACCTAAATTACTTGAGCAGAAAAACCTCTACAAGTAACTCTTTCTCTGTGATAGTATAATTCTTTAGTGCTACATTAAGGGCTATATTGACATAGTAGATAAGATGTAATGTCTTCTCTCTGCACTATCATAATACCATACTAAGTCTACTCTGCTTGAGTCACACATGATCTCGAAGGGAGGAGTCCAATCTGGTGCAACAATGACAGGTGCCAGAATTAGTCTCTACTTCAACAATGAACATATCATCTTTCTCAAGTAGCTTGCACAAGATAAGTGCAATTTTTTAAGAAGTTCTTTCTGATTCTATCGATAAATGCCTGCATGTCACAAGAAACTCCTCACATCTTTTTATAGAGATAGGTGGAGGGAGCCTCTCAATAACCTCATCCTTAGCCTTGCTTAACTCAATACCTTTGATGGAGATTCTCTGTCTTAGAACGATACCATCTTTCACCATAAACTAATATTTTTTTCAATTCAAGGCCAGGTGACTCTCTTCACATCACTTTAACACATAATATTGATGCCTTAGACAATCCTGGAATGAATCTCCAACAACACTAAAATCATCCATGAACACCTCAATAGTATCCTCTCCTATATCTTAATTGTAGACATCATGCATCTTTGGAAGGTGGCCGATACATTACACAATCTATAAGGACATGAAAAAGTAGTCTTTCTCTAGCTGTTCTAGAACAAAAGAAATCTGGTTGTATCCAAAATAACTATCGATAAAATAGTACCACCTTTTACTCTCAAATCAATCTAGCATGTGGTCCATGAACGATATATGGAAGTGATCCTTCTCTATAGATGCATTAAGGTTGTGATAATCCATGCAAACCCTCCAACTACTGATTGATCTCATAGGAATCATTTCATTTCTCACATTAGGAAGCATAATGATACCTCCCTTCTTTGGAAGACACTAGACTAGAGTTACCCATTCGTTGTTGACAATTGGATAAATCACACCCCTATCTAACGACTTAATAGTCTCCTTGCGCACAACTTTCTTCATAGGTGCATTAAGACGTCTTTAGCTCTTAATGTTCCACTTATAGTCCTTAATAAGATGAATCTTATGTGTACAAATGTCTGGTAGGATGTCAATGATGTATGCAGTAGTCCATCCAATCCCCTTTTTAAATCTTCTGAGGATCGAACCAATGCCTCTACTGGTCCTTTATTAAGGACTGGTATAATAATAATAGGTAAAGTATTGTTAGGTCCTAAAAATATATACCTCAAGTAGGCTTGAAGAGCCTTCAATTCCAATACTAGTGGCTCTTTGATGGATGGTCTAGTATGTGGCGTCTCGTGGTTCTTCTAGTCCAACTCAAGCTTGAGTTGGTGTCTAGGGTACTTATTTGATTCAAATGCTTTAACAATCTAACCATAGTCTGAGATGATGCGACTCGCAAAATTCATCAATATAGCCTCAAGAGTTTTGACACCCGATCATCTATAGGTACCTCCGATTGTAATTCATCAATACATTCTTATTCACAAAGACAACCTTCAAATTGTTTAGTCTCTTTTTGGAAAACACTAAAGATAACTTCTTCATAATGCAATTTAAACTTGAGTTGGCCTAACTTGATTTCCACTAGATCTTGGCTAGTGGCAAGGAATGGCCTTCCCAAAATGATTGGGATGTCGAAGTCTACTTCCCTATCCAAAATCACCCAGATCGCGGGGAGTATGAAATTTTGACCTAAACAAGAACATCATAGAGTGTCCCTATAGGCTTTATTACTATCCTATTTACTATCAATAGCCACATTGACGTCAATGTGAGATCTCCCAATTTCAACTACTTGAACATTGCTTGAGACATAAGACTAATTCTCGTGGCCAAATAAAAAAATGCCTTTGTGAAATAAAAGACTCCATTTGTACAGAGAATGGTGAATGCTCCGGTGTTCGTTTGAACCATGGTACTTGGTGTAATGACTCCTAAGTGGTTAAGATCATGAGCAAGCTGTTGACTTAACATTCTCTTCTTTGTGATGAAGTCCTTCATGAATTTATCATACCCAAGCATTTGTTCCAATGCATTTATGAGTGAAAGATTTATGGACAACTACTTCAACAAAGTGATGAAATTTTGAAATTTCCCCCCAGCTCCTGGTTCTTAGCTTGCTCCAGATTTGTACTTATTGAGAAACAGATCCTTGTCATCTCTAATGTCTTGTGCCCCATGCATGATTAGTCTTAGATACTCTTTCCAGTCTTTGGGTTACCTCAGAAAAAGTGCAACCCAAGAATGATCATCCATTTATGGTGTCGGTGACTACTTTTCAATTATCTTCTAAATCTCGATAGAAGATCTCCACTAAAGAGTCATCAGAGATCATATGGCCTAGACTCTCTTCAAGTACTTAATAAACTACTCCCATTTAGCACTGATGGACACCCATGATTTTTATTAGAAGTTATTGATTCGGTCTTTAAGTTTCAACTTCTTTGACTTGGGGAAATACCTCTCTAAGAATGCTTTTTGCATGTATACCCATGTGGTTATTGAGCTATATTAAAGCTCTGATAACCATACTACTGCTTTGCCTGTAAAAGATAATAGGAAGACAAAGAGCCTAACAATATCATGCACAAGTTTTGATTTTCTATCATTCTTTTGCAAATATAGACAACATCGTTTAGATGGTTATGTGGATCCACAGATGGTAAGCCTGAGCACAATCCTTTCTACTGCAATATTTACAATAATCCACTCGATATCATAAACATGGTGTCCGGTAGCACTGGAGGAAACATGATGGCTCCTATAACAACCACTACCATTGGGTCAAGCCCATATTAATTACACCCAGCAAATCCTTGTAACACCTCTCATGTGCTTCAAAAATGCTCTATAATGTATTTTTGAAATATCTCAAAATCCGTGCATGATTTCAAAAATCTGACTTCATGTTCTTGTTTAGAGGAAAAAATTATGTAGGAAATCGACGACCTTTGATTTTTAGATGCCTCATAGCGAAAAATAATTTTTTGCTAGAGGAGCTGAGGTAGTGGGCATTCGTGATTGATCTATGTCGAGCCTGGGGTGTGGATCATTGTAAAATGTTGCTCCGCTATTAGTCTACGTCGTGCCTTGCAAGTGGCCCAGTGCAAACATTTCCTTCATTTTTCCATTCCACTCAAGGGCATTTGCATAATAACCCAATGCCCATTTAAACGAGAACCCTTTATCATTTCAAACATTCCATGCCCTAAATCTCTCATGAACACTCCCAAAATCCTCTTTATTCATCTCAAATCCTCCATTCAGTCTCAAGATTTTCAAGAACTTTTGTTAGAGTTCAAGGACCTAAGTGAAGTCCTTAAAGTCTCATCGAGTTTCCTCTACCTATTTCAAGATTTTAAGGTATGTGGATCTTCATCCATCGGTTCTTTCACCCGTGGAGCCCAACACTCTCTTTTTATGAAATTGTATGATTTCAAGGTTAGATTTCTTATTGGTATTTTCGTTTATTACTCAAATTCATGAAATATGTTGGAAACTTATTGTATATTAGACTATTGTTGCAGGAGCTTCAATCAAGAAATGATATTATATTATGTTTTCTCTATGATGCTAAAGCTTTGTGTATTATGATATCTTGAAAGACTTGGAAGGATGATGGATTTTTGAATGGTTCTTATGATATCCAAAATGAGGGTTTTACCAAAATATTTGTGGGTTGCTTGAATGATATCTAAATGTCTATATTTTACTCTACTCATGTTCGATACTCTAGAAAAGCATTGTACGATTTTCATAATAAGCATGATATGATAAGTTATGGGCTCCCAAGCATGTATTAAACTCATGAAAGGTCTCTATGATTTGCAAGTGAGATGTTAAGCCCTATTTCTATATCTCTACCCTCCTATGATTGAATAATACTTATACGAGGGGGAAAGCATGAAAACTATTTACCCTCATGTACAAACTAAAGCTCACTAGTAGGGGACACGTATGTTACAATATCTATCCTCATGTGAAATGCAATGCCTACTAGAAGGGGTGAAGTCTATGTATTGTTTTTACCCTCTAGTTCATACGCCATATGTAGGGGTCAAGTATAAATGAGCTAGTCATGCCAAGTTATCATATTTTTACAAGCTATCCATGCTATGATTAAATTTATGATTATTTCAAATATCCCATAGGATCAGACTTAGAACCGATTGAGGCTTAAGGTGGGGGCTCAACTCAAGGGGTCCTTATATAATGTCTTGGTATCTTAGCTATATCCCTCTATGGGTTTATATTATTTCCCTACATGGGCTTTGCTAGTGGAACTATGACCAGTTACCCTCAATGTGGAGTCAAGTTTGGTTTACCTTGGCATGTCCACTCCTTTACTTAGTGTGGATTGAATATCGGGATTTCAAGTAGCAGCTCGCTTAGTCTTATATGTCATTTAAGGTCTCCTCCCACATATGTATGTTATATTATGCAAGTTTACTATCTACATGCTTGTTTTAACTCAAGCATTGACTACATATGACATATTGAGCTTATATCTATTGATTATGATTATCTATCTTGAATATTATGGCTTGTGTCATTATTGCATTGAACCCTGCATACTTAGTACATTCGAGGTACTAATATTCTTTTTCCTATATGATCTCACTATGTAGGGACCGGAGCTCCTATTCATCCTCTCTCTCTGTCACGCCCCAAAGTCTGGTTAGGGCGGACCGGCACCCGTTGCCGATAAGGCTCGGGAGAACCAACTTATATCTA
>JAOTQR010010247.1:0-18142 GCA_025774065.1 Solanum ossicruentum
AAACAAAGAATGGCTGGAACAAGTAGAACAATAAGAAAACTACCAATCAACAGGTATATAGCAATATACAAAATATACAATGATATACAACAATATACTGCAACAATATACAACAATAAACAACAACAATATACAACAATATACACAATATATAGCGACAATGTACAACAATGTACAATAGTATATACAACAGGCAATTATGCTATCAACAGGTAATCAAAAACAGGCATCAAATTATGCACAAGTTTTGTACTAAGCAGAAAATACAAACAGGAACAAGAACATGAAGAAGAAGAAGCAGCAGTGTGTCAGGTATACTAACAGGAACAAGAAATTAAACAAAGAAAGAAAAGGGGGAAAATGGAGGATATCACCTGAGTAAGATTAGGCACTTGAAAGAAACTGACCGGAAATGACTTTGGAAGCGTCGCCGGAAAGTTCCGTGCCGGCAGAAATGAGGACTAGATAGCAACTTCTTGAAAATTTGTTGTATTACGGCAAAATTTGGAGTAGAAATTGGTCGTCAGAATTTGTTGACCCGGATCTGGTTCTTTTGGAGTTATTAAATAAATTTCATTTTTAGGAGTTATTATTGCAATTAATTTAATTATTTTAGGTTGACAATATTAAAAGTTCTTCAATTAATTCATATTAATTCATCTTGTAATCAAATTAGTCAATTGATTTCGATTTGATTACATTTAATTGGCTAAAATTGCAATTGAATAACCAATTTTGAAAACCAAAATCCACCATCCCTTTGAATTAATTTTTAGACCCATCTTGAACCATTTTGGACTAAATTTAGCCCACATCAATGCAATAACTCAATCCAAAATTTCCTAGACCCGGCCCAAATCCTACATTTTCTGCATACATTACACACATATACATACATTCAACATATTGTTATAGAAAACAGGCCCCTCACCTGCTCCCCACACCCACTCTCCTTTTTCTTCTTTTCTTCTTCCTTTCACACACACCATGTTTTCCTCACCAAATCCAACAAACCAAGACAAATTTACAGAAATCATGCTGACCCAAAGATCATCTATGTGTTGAAAGATCTTTCTATGACTTTTCAGCCTCTCTGGGATTCATGAGGACTTTTGAATTTCAAAATTTTAAATTTTTTTGAATTCCATCTAATCCTTGCCTATAAGTTTCTCCTCTTTTGTAGGGGGGGGGGGTCTTCGTCTTCTGAAAAAATTAACATCACATATACACAGAGATTTCCATTTTCCCTCTGGTTGCTCCTCGCACGCGCACACACAGGAGACTCCTCTTCTTCCTGGGAACAATGAAGAATAGCGAAAAGGGTAGTCAATTCGTAGAGATTGAGAGTAGGATCTCTAAGTTTTAGTGTCGAAAAATCAGTAAACGATTTCATCATGGTGGAAAGCTCTTCCTCAAGCTTGTCATCATGCTCCCAGTTCACTGCTCTGAAGAAGGTAATTTCTTTTAAATTAACCATTCTTTATTGATTTTGTTGAGTTGTTTTTGTACATGGTTAAGTTTCCTGTGTTTCCTGTTTGAATACTAATTACTACCACACTAATTTGAGTTCAATTCGTGTTAATCTGTTGTGTATATTTGTTCTGAAGTCTGAACTTATGAACATGATTTTTGGTTCCAAATGATCTTGTTTTTCCCTACTTTAGTTCTATTGCTTTTAAGTAGATTTATATTTTGAGCCATTATTTGTCATTCTCATTCACTGTTAAGTTGCTAAGATTCAAAACTAATAGTGAAATATTATTTTAAAGACATGCTATAATATTCATATTGCTAAACTTTTTCTTTACTTTCGCTTTTCTTTTACTATAATATTCATGTTGAAAAGCTTTTACTTTACTTTTTTGTTTTACCTTTCATGTTGAAATACTTTTGCTTTACTTTGGTGACAAATAATGGTGTATGTGTCCTTATTACATTAAGAGTTGTTGACAATTGCAAAAGGCATGTCCTTATTCTCTATTTGTATTTTTTGGGTATTAAGAATTGACTGCTATTGGGTCTATAACGTGTTGCTTTACCTTGCTTTCATGCTTATTAGCACCTCTTTAATTTGAATTTAGCAAGCATGCTTAAGTTTTACTTTATGTAAGATGATTATATTTAGTCTATTAAGTTGAAATTCTTTTCTGTTAACTCATGGTTGGTAGTATCATGGTAGTAGGACCCTTGTCTAGTTCACTAGAATCATTACTTGACAAAATCTATAGAATGCTTTGCATAACATTCCATATTTAACATTACAACCTCTTTATTCTTGTCAATTGGAACTTGTTGAAATTTTTTTTACCATATATTGGGTCCATTACTGTTCTAGTGATTTTGAATCCCTAGTAGTTTTCTTAAATTTTTTCTTCTTTTTTTTGATTCATAAGTGGTGTGATTACTTTGTCTCAAAATCAAGGCGTTCTCCTTATTTGTTACAAAAATAGCGACATCTTTTAGAAACAAGGTCAAAGTTGTTCATATGTTGAATTTAGTTCCAAAAAATTTAGGCTTGTGTTAATCCTTGGTTATCTAGTTAATGGGCTTTTAGGTTAATTTTTGAGTTGATAAGTTTCATCTGTTGATTCCCGGTATGGTTGGTAGTATCATGGTAGTAGGACCCCTGTCTAGTTCACTAGAATCATTACTTGATAAAATCTATAGAATGCTTTGCATAACATTCCATATTTAACATTATAACCTCTTTATTCTTGTCAATTGGAACTTGTTGAAATTTTTTTTACCATATATTGGGTCCATTAGTGTTCTAGTGATTTTGAATCCCTAGTAGTTTTCTTAAATTTTTTCTTCTTTTTTTTTGATTCATAAGTGGTGTGATTACTTTGTCTCGAAATCAAGGCGTTCTCCTTATTTGTTACAAAAATAGCGACATCTTTTAGAAACAAGGTCAAAGTTGTTCATATGTCGAATTTAGTTCCAAAAAATTTAGGCTTGTGTTAATCCTTGGTTATCTAGTTAATGGGCTTTTAGGTTAATTTTTTGAGTTGATAAGTTTCATCTGTTGATTCCCGGTTTCAAAGTTAACAAGTCTATATGTAATCTTCACATAACATGTCATATTTTTGACTTGTCATGCTAAGGTACTTTCAATTGTAGATTTTTAATAACTTGCTTGGTCCCTAATATACTTTCTTTTGCTTTTGCACATTTGTTCGAGTCTTACGAGACTCCTACCTTGCATTTTTTGAAGCCTTGAAGGCCCAAATAGGTCTTAGGATGCTGGTACTAGTTTGCAGAATTTGCTGATCATGCTTCCACAGCGAAAGGAGGCGTGTAAGCACTTGTATACACTAATATGCAATAGTTGTATATAGAGTAACATGGCCCCAAACAAAAATCAAAAAACCATTGCAGAAGCTGCCCAAGAGGCTAAGATACCTATCTTACAGTAAATGTTAGTGAAATACATATGGAAGAATGGATATATACATTGATATACTATGTATATACTTTATTGATATACAAGCTGAAATGGGTCGAAAGCCCAAGCAGGAATAGCATATTTAATTTATGGGTCAAGCAGACCCAAATTTTAGAATTAGGACAGGTGGTTGATGTTGGGCCTATCAAGTACAATAGTTCAGCTTTCTTTTGTTATTTCCTTACTTTAAAATATTTTTGTGATAATTGTCTAACTCCAACTTTATTTATTTATTTATTTTAATCTAATTAAATTCCCCAAAGCAACAAACCATTTTGTTAACTTTTTGTTTATCTTATTTACTTATTTTCTAGAACTCTATTTTATTTTGAGATAGTCAACTGTTAATTTGCTTTCAAAGTCGGTGGAAGTTTAAAATTTTAAGTCACTTATGTTTCCAAAAGTTAGCCAAAATTTTTCTTAATCCTTGGATAACCACGCGTTAGCGACTATTTCAAGTGCGTAAAACTTTCTTGAAGTGGAAATGAGAACCTGAACCTGTTCTTTGGATTTTTAAAAGATTTTTTTTTCTGTTTAAGTTTTTTAAAAAATATTCTAAGGGTTTTCTTGATTTTTCCTAAAAATTAAGTGACGACTCTATTTAATTGGGAGAGTTTAGTTTGTAATAAATCAAATTTTCAAAATCCAAAGTCATTTTGTCAAATAACAGAAATGACGACTTTACCGGGGATTTTAATTAGGTTCTAACCATTAGATTAGGTTGTTTGACTAACTATTCATGTTGTAATAATTAGTAATTTCCTTTATTTTCTCTATTTGTATCTTACTTGTTTAATTTCAAGTTATTATAATTGTCATATCATGCATAGAACCTTCTGCCACTAGCTCACGAGCAGAATCTTCACGCCCGCGGTCGCAATCCGCAGAAGTAGCTTCAATCGAAGATTGTGCAAATCCCGCAAATTGAATGATGGTTATGCGAGTCACAACCATTTAATCCAAATTTTCCATTAGGGTACCCTGACGAAGTGAATTGATCTTGCAGGTCAACGATCATTATCTTCCCCAGCCCAGGTTGTCCGTCTGGGTCACCTTTCCACAGTTAAAATAAGCCCACTCTTAGTAACCTAGGTTAGAGCTGAGCCGAAACCCTATAAGTGCATTGACCTAGGTTGACCCAACACCCAAGGGGTATTGGGCCTATTAATAGTCCACCTTAAGTCCAAAGTGGCCTTCGGCCCAAGTAGACGATCATTTTGTTTGTTTAATTTGAAGGATGTATATGTTATCTAAATAATTCATCGTTCACGGGCTTGGTGGGTTTTCTAATACTTTTTGTTTCTTGTAGATGGCTAATCAATTCCCAGAGTTCGATATGGTTACCAAGACTTTGAATCTTCTCCGAATTTGGTGGAATAATCTTAACAAAGATGCATAAAGCTAGGTCACCACGCATCTAAGGCATCTACATTCATTAATGGATTTTTAGAATTCCCCACATTTGTCAAAGTAATTACTAATGATGTTTCGATTCGGGGATGTTAAGCTGACACCTACAATTGAGGAGATTAAAAATTATTTAGAGTCTAAGGGGTTATACGAAAAAAGGAAAAAACACCCAGCCTATAACATTCTGATACCAAGTAGACCAACCAGCAAGAAAATGAAGGACATGTTATTCCTTGTACAAGCCGATTGGTTAGATATTCCAAAAATCCCTTTCTTGAGGTTCTTTGAGCGTTAGGGACACAAGAACTATTTCGAGAGATTTCCTAACGAATTTCATGATTATGCCACTTTGATCAATACTCAAGCCTTAGCCTTTTCCATATGCCTATTAGGGACCATGGAATTCCCTCAAGATCATACGAACATAATAGATTCCAGAGTAGTCATGGTCACACATGCTATCTTCTATGTCCTAGGTGAAGATGGACAAAAGAAGTATTACGATTTAGCACCGATCATTATGGCCGACATTTATCGATCTCTTGGGTTGTGTAAGAATGACTACAGATTCTTTTAGGGGTGTAACCTGCTGCTTAAATGGTGGATATCTTTGCATTTGGCTACAAAGGTTGCAGAATGGACGCAAGATTTGAGACAGTGAGATGGGAGAAATGCCTTGTCTCACCATGAACTCCTATTGATTATCCAAAAACTCAACATGAAAAGGTCAAAAAGAAGGGTGGGCCAAAGCCTTCTATGATTTTAAAAAGGATAATATTTCATGGATGTTTGATGACTTCATGACTGAAAGGGTGGCAATGCAAGGGAGACGATTCCCTTTCCTGGTCCTTGTATCCGAGGTATGAGGCCCTACTTCCCAAACTGAGTAATGAGACAGTTTGGGAGAAATCAAGTTGATCCTAAGACGAGGACACCAGCCAGTTTGTTTTATATTACGAGGATCTTGAAAAGGTGCCTTATGCAAATGACATCCTTACGGAATGGTCTATGTGTGTCTACTTGGGAAAAGAAAGTATTGTTGAAAATAGGTATTGCACGGGCTATGAGTGAGGGTACAAAGAATGGCTAAAGGCGGACCTAAAAAATGAGCTCATCCTAGGGCCTCACCTCGATCCATAATTGGAAGATGTAGAAGCAAGAATCCAGGTCCATTACAGACTTTTTCGACAACAATGGGATGATAGGGAATGAGAATTTTAGTGAAGAGAACAGGAGTGCTTGGGCTAAGAGCTTCACAGAGCTTTAACCTTCAAGACATAAGAGCTAGTTGGAGCAAAGGCATGCTTGGTTTAGTTGGATCAGAATTTGGAAAGACAAATCACCACTCTTCAGCAAACGCCGACATTCAGGCACGCCTTACTAGTTGAGCCTTTCTTGATGCTGCATCGACACCACATCCCAGGAGAGGTGGAGAAAGCCAGGAATGAAGTGAGATCTTCCTCTAGTTAGTTTATCCCTTGCGTGGGAATGTTTTTCTTTGTATTTGCATTTTTCCCTTTCCCTAAAATGTATCCCCTATTATGACGCTTTTGAATACCTTTTTTTTGTTTATCTATTTATAGAATCTACTATTTGGGGAATAATGAAATATTTAAAATGACAATGATGCATCTTTCAAATCAATAGTCCAACCCTTGGCACAAAAAGGGTCACATACCTGTTTAGGATGCGTAATATCTATTATATGTTATGACTGTTGGGTGTTCATTATAGTATGTATGCTATCTTGTATCACATGCCAATTCAAGGAAATTAACATACTTGCCTTTGCGTAATTCTTCTTATAGGTAACTTAAAATTGATCTGTGTTGATAAGCTAGCCGACCATCCACACTTTACCCTATCAAAGGTTTGCAAAGGTTCCTTCCCCTATCAAAACTCATCAAAGATAACAATGGCCGAAAATAATAAGGACATGGGCTCGATAGAGATTACCGTAGTAGATCCCGTCATTGCTGAGCAAAAAAACTTAATTGTACAGCAGATGCAACAAGTAGCAGAGATGAGCATTGAGATGTAAAAGGCATAAGACTTATGAACTTTATCATTTCTACTAACCTTCTCGGTACTAGCGATAAGAGGCCTCCACTCTCCTCTCCTCGTTCAAACCCAACCTGTGAACCTACCTTAGATAACCCACCCTTTATCTTTGTTCAAAATACCACAACTATTGGCACATATTATGCTAGCTCCTTACACCATACACCTTCTCCGCTATAAATCCCAATACCAACAAACAAGCCTTCCCTCTACTTCAAAATCCCAACAACATACCAACCTTTACTCCTCCTCAAAACTCTAATACTACTAACCCACAAATAGCCTCTCCAAAAGATCAAGAACAACACAACCAAAACCCACCTCCCACTCAACACTCGCCTCTTAAAACTCCTTTCCATATTTCCACCCTTCCCAAGCCACATATTCGATATACCACATACCCCGAGATTGATCATTATGAGGAGAAACAGAAAGAGTGGAAGACCAAGGAAGAATGACTAAGTTGAGCATCACGGAAGAAATTGCAAAGGCTATGAGGCAATTTCACATTGCACCAGGTGTTGCAGAATTGAGCTACGAGAACATATGCATTTATCCTGACTTGACCTTCCATAAGGATACAAGATCCGGAAGTTTCACACTTTTTCGGGAACAGGAAACCCTTTGGCTCATTTAAGAGCTTATTGTGACCAACTTGTGGGTGTTGGAAAGAATGAAGAATTGTTAATGAGGCTCTTCAGTCAGAGTTTAAGTGGTGAAGCTCTAGAGTGGTTTACTTCCCAAGAAGTAAACCAATGGGCAGGATGGAGTGCACTGGCCAAGGACTTTATAGAAAGGTTTGCTTATAATGTTGAGGTTGTCCCAGATCGCTATTCTTTGGAAAGGAAAAAACAGGAGACCACTGAAAGCTATCGTGAGTACACCTACAGATGGAGAAAAGAGGCTGCTAGAGTTTAACACCCTATGTCAAAAAAGAAGTTGTCGAAGTGTTTGTGCGCTCACAGGAGATAGAATTTTATGAAAGAATGGTTTTGCTCATCGGAGCAAAATTTGCTGACATAGATAAGATAGGAGAGACCATTGAAGACGAAGTCGGGATAGGAAATATCACCTGTATATCAAATTCGGTTGGATCCTCATGATTATTAAGAACAAGGAAAGAGGATGTATCAGCAATTTCCAGTAAGCAGGACAAAGGGAGAAACCCTAGCGGTAACCCTAAAAAATCCACGCCTCCTCAGAACCATTTCCGACCCCCCTCAAGTTCATCTCCTATTTACTATACCCAACCAGGATATCAAACACCACCCATACACTACCAAACCCCTCCCCCTCACCATCACTTAAGCTACCACCCTCAATCACCAAATTGTTCCAACGTCTAGCCAATTTATCACCAAGCCCTATCCCCAAATTATATCACCACGCCACAACCAGGATTCCAAACTCGTACACCTCTTCACTGGAACCCTCCAAATTACCATAGAGTAGCCCACCTCCACAAAATAACTACAACCTTTCCCGTCCAAATACAAATAAAAAACTGCCTAGGGTGTTCACTCTACTTGTTGAAAGCCGAATAAAGTTGTTTGAAAGGTTTTCAACTACGAATTTTTTCCATCCTATACCTCCAAAACCAGTGGACACAAACTCCCGATTCTTCAAGAGTGATTAGACTTGTGCATATCATTCTAACAGTATTGGTCACGATACTGAAGATTGTCTAAGTTTGAAGCATAAAATTCAAGATCTGATTGACCATGGCATAGTTATTCTTCAGACCGCTACACCTAGTGTCAACAATAACCCTTTGCCTAATCACGGAGGAGATACTGTTGGTATGATCGAGAAAGAGGAGGAATAGTGTGGGACTAAGACAATAGTCTTGGATAATGTTGTCAATTTGGAGAAGAAGGTAGCATTTTTGTGCATCTCCGAAAAATTGAAGTTTGTAATCATGACACTTCCAAAGGTTATTGCTTTGGTACCAAAGGGAGTTCTACTCAAAACAGGTTTGTGATTGAAACTATCGATACCCAAGGTTTGGCCAGGTTAGGTAGATATATATATGCCAGAAGAATCAACCAGAAGGGTTAAAATAGAAGGCTGATAAATGAAACCAAAGTGGAGGAGTTTTGGAGAAAAATGCGGCCCAAAGAATACCCTATTTTGAAGCACTTGGGAAAGGCACCCGCCCAAATTTCTGTATTGGTGTTACTGATAAGCTTGCAGTGTCATCGATAAGCGTTGATGAGAATGTTGGAGCATACCTACGTGCTTGTAGGAACTGATAGCGATAATTTAGTTGTTATGATAAGCCAGGTCACCTAAGGACATCGTATCAGTTTTTGGGGATGATTAACTGCCATGCGAAGGGATAATGCACAATAAGGTGCTCCATATTACAATCAAGTGTCAAAGCATGATCTTAAATCATATTTTGATCGATGACAAATCTAGTTTGAACATATGCCTTTTGTTTACTCTTAAACAATTGGGTTGTGATATTGGAAAAATCAAACAAAGCTAGGTTAATGTGAGGGCATTTGATGGTAGTCGGAGAGACATATTAGGATCAGTGAATCTGGAAATTCACATAGGGCCCGCTAAATTTGTGGATGAATTTTAGGTGATGGACATCAATACCAGCTACAACATGTTGCTAGGGAGACCTTGGATCTACAAGGCAGGAGATGTGCCTTCTACCCTTCACCAAATGGTGAAGTTTGCTTGGAATGAGCGCGGAGTAGTCATTTGCGGTGAGAGGACCCATTCAAACTTATACACAACCATTATGGATAGTGTATCAAAGGGTCTGATTTTCTACACAGTTGAAATCGTAAATGCTACTGAGGGTTATTGGATGCCCGGACCTCTTATTCCAATTGCTTATTTGATGATTGGCACGGTCATGTTAAGGAATGGATTTGAACCTGATTTTGGATTAAGGAAGCACCTGCAGGGTATTACCAATCCCATCCCATTACCAATGAAGCAGTCAAAATTTGGCTTGGGATATGTTAGACTAGAAGATGACAAGTGGGAAATACAAAACAAAAAAGGTGATAAAGTACCGGCGCAGCCAATACCATATTTGTATCAGTCATTTCTGGTATAGGAATACATCGATGGCGATGATTTTATGGAAGGGATTTGGGACCTATTTGAAGAAGTTGATGTGGTTGATGATGATGATGATGCAGAACCAAATAAATGTCAAGCCCTTAGTCCCGTTAAGACAGACTGGCATCCGTTGCCAATAAGGCTCGGAAGAACCAACTTGTATCTATGCGCTTTATATATATATATATTATAAGGGATTTCTTCATTTAATATGCCTTTAAGAAACTAAATAGTAATAACAAACTAAAAGGAAAAGCATATGGCTAGGCCGTTGGGGCCACTTGTCTAAAGTAGGGGACATAACCACACTTTAATTTACATAGTCTACAAAGCCTCTAGATAAGGAAAAGTATTTGATAAGAGTAGGGACAAACCTCGACTCAACTAACTGTACAATACAAAAATATAAGTTCTAGACACACAAAGCTCTGAAGCAACCTGGAGCTTGGTAACAGATGTTGGATATCTTGTACTCCTACTGGGGAGATCTACTAGCACCTGTACCAGCAGCATGAAATGCAGGTCCCCTGTAAGGGTCACCTGTACGAGATAATGTACTGAATATGTAAGGCAGGAAATACTGTATATGAAGTAACAACTCAAATGAAACTATGCACTGGTGTAGGATAAGAGACCACCCTTGATTATACTGTGGAATCATGTACTTTATGTACTTTACCTTTACTTTATAATCTGTGCACAACATGTAATACAAATGACCAGCTGATCAGTGGTAAATCTATATCGGATTGGCCCTAGCTAGGATTTTCCTTTAACCCCTTGGGCTACCCCCCATAATAGGATCGACCCTGGCTATGTGATTCTTCCACCCCTCAGGTTACCACCTATCAATAAGCAATACACTTTACCTTTCAATTACCTTTGAGATGATTCTTTTGGTGGTCACAATATTAGAGATGTAGGACTGTAAATACAACATATGACATATAAGTAATCACAAAAGACAATACCATAATGAAAGGAGTAGGTTACACAAATAATGAAATGCATAGAAGGTAGATTAACACATGAACTTTATTTAACAGAACAAACTCGTGTATCCTGATATCCAAGTATGTCTGCAAATCTGAAGGTGACCATATATGGGAGCGTATGAACATGTGAAAGAGTTGAGACAGTTAATATTTGTGTCAGAGTTGGTAAGTTCCTTTATGTGCCAAGGAGGGATCTATGTTTCATGCCAAATAATACAAACAAGTAGCCTTACATACCTTGCTGTACGACCTCGCTATTACCTCGAGATAACCTTCCCTTCCTTCAAATGTTTATATAAAACATATTAGGCGATACAAGTTGCATTGTCAGCCAATATATACATCGTGGCGGCCCAATCTCATAAAGAAGTAACATACGAGCGGCAAGCGGATAATTATAAACCCGAGCGTATTCTTTCAACCTTTCCGCACTGAATCATATTTTCTAATACACATCCTTATAAGCATATCATGTACAGCTTGTTTTAGTGCCATAATAGTCTTACAACAACCCACAAAGCACAACACATAACAATTCTATGCAACATACAAATAGGCAGCATAACATTGTAACCCTTCGTTACATTTGGACGTCGACAATTCCAAACTTCTTCCAACTTTAACCAAATTGTACCCACCATATTTACACATAAAACCAGTCCTAAAACAGTTCAAAAATAGTCCTAAAAATAGGTGGAGTATGTGAGACCATAGTCCTCAATCAATCAGCCCACAAGTTCTTATTACGAGCATAATTACGATATCACACAAGAACTCACTTTTTCGAACAGTAAAAATGGTGAAGCAGCCTTTATACATCATTATATAACCAATACTCATTAACAAAAATAGCATCCCTTCATAATTAATCCAATCAAAAAGAGAAAAGCTTCCAAATAAACAAGTAAAATGTACAACAACTTTTGGAACACATGTTGTCCAACAATTTTAGCAAGCATAACTAGCATATATTTCTTGTTTGTCATGGGATAAGTATAATAAATACATGGATATTTATACTTACCTTATCCTTCAAGATTCAGATTTCCTTCACGAACCCTAGAGGGTTGTATTGGCTGCCTTGTGAAGTGAAGTAAAGAGAAAAAAGAGTCTTTAGGAAAGTTGAAAATTGTTCCAAAGTGAAATAACTTAAGGGGCTGTTTTTAAGTCCTTTTAAAGGGTCTCTTTGGTCAACTTTCTCTTGGTATTATTTTGACCACATATTAACACATATTAATAAGCTGGTTATGCAACAGCTTGGCCCTCACACTTGGGCCTAAATGGGTCTCAAAGTTGATGGGCCTTAGCTGCTCATTTTTCCTAATTCCTTTTCACTTAGTTTGGGCCTAATTAATCAAGTGGGTTGTGATGTACTTGGGCCCTTTTATTATTCATATCGGGCTATAAGTATTGTCCATTTATGATAGTAAAACATGGACTTTATTCATAATCGTACTTAGGCAAATTCGACGTCGAGCCTCGTCTCCGTTTAGCTAGCAAATTTAAGCTAAGGAAGTAGGTGAATCACCTGCTAGCTTACTAAGTCCTACAAGTACCTCACTTCTTCACCTCGTTTAAGGTTGTGATCTCCTCACTTTGACTTAAAACTTATTTACACTCGCCCCTCTTCAGCGTTAGACATACGTGTCGCCCTCTAATTTGAAATTCAATCACTTTTAAAAATTAGCACTAATTTGAAAAGCCATATCATGTTTCATTTGCATAGTATTAGTAGTGTAAGATATGGAGTGTTACATCCTCCCCCCTTAGGAACATTCGTCCTCGAATGGTAGTACCATTGGATAACTTAACGAAGTTTAAACCTTTACTTAAATAAACGTTTGACAACACACTAAGTATTCAATCACACGTACCTATTTGTGTCCCAACTCTGCATGTTGGACTTCCTCTTTAGCTTAAATTATTAAGGGTACTTTGATTTCATTACGTCATCAGCCTCCCATGTTATCTCTTCTGCTTGCTGGTTTCTCCAGAGTACTTTTATCGAAGCTATCTCTTTATTTCTTAGCTTCTTAACTTAATGATCTAGAATAGCAATAGGTACCTCTTCATAGGTGAGATCTTTTGTAACCTGCACGTCTTCAGTAGGAGTGGTACAGGATGGGTCACCTATGCATTTTCGAAGCATTGAGACATGAAAAGTTGGATGAAACGTTGAAAGCTCTGGGTAGCTCTAGTTCAAATGCAACATGTCCGAACTTCTTAATAATTTTATATGGCCCTATGTAATGTGGGCTTAGTTTTCCTTTCTTACCAAACCTTATAAGCAATTTTATTGGAGACGCCTTTAAAAATACCCAATCCCTTACTGAGAATTCTACTCCTTTCCTTCTAGCATCTACATATGATTTGTGATTACTTTGGGCTGTTTCTAGCCACTGCTGCATTACCTTAACTTTTTCCATGGCTTGTTGTACTAGATCTGGCACAAGCAAGGTAGTTTCACCCACTTCAAACCATCTAATTGGCGATCTATATTTCCTTCCATACAAAGCTTCATAAGGTGTCATCTTGATACTCGCGTGGTAGCTATTATTATAGGCAAATTCAATAAGTGGCAAATGGTCCACCCAACTACCTTTAAAGTCCAATTCACAAGCTTGCAACATATCTTAAAGTATATGAACGGTGCATTCTGCTTGATCGTCTGTTTCAGGGTGGAATGTTGTACTCAATTTCATTTGTGTTCCTAAACTCCTTTGGAAGGACTTCCAAAACTTTGCAGTGAATTAAGCCCCACGATTAGAGATAATGCAGATTATTGGGACCCCATGTAGCCTAACTATCTATTTGAAGTATAGTTTGGCATACTCTTCAGTTGTATAATCACTCCTAACTGGCAAGAAGTGTGTTGATTTTGTGATTCTATCAACGATTATCCATATAGAGTCAAACTTCTGAAATGAGCGAGGCAACCCGGAAATCCATATTGATTATATCCTACTTACATGTTGGAAGCTCTATACATTGCATATAGCCTCCTAGCTCTTGGTGTTCTACTTTCACTTGTTAGCAATTTGGACATTGAGCCACGAATTCTGCAAGGTCCTTTTTCATACCTCCCCACCAAAACATTTCCTTCAGGTCATGGTATATCTTAGTTGATCCTAGATGGATGGAATATCGGGAATGATGGGCTTCTTCCATTATCCTCTTTCTTAGTCCATTAATATCAGGCACACATAATCTATTTTGGCAATAAAGTACTCCATTTTGTGTAAGGTCAAAGCCCTCTATCGTACCTTGACTCACCTTGTCTTTAAGTCATCGTAAGACAGGATCCTCGAACTATTTTTCTTTCACCTCCATTACCAATGAAGACTCTGCAGGATCATGTACAACAACCCCTTCCTTTGAAGTCTCAAGAAGGAAATATCCCAAACTAGCTAGTTGTCGTAGATCCTTAGCTACTCCTTGACTTACCATAGCTTGATCACTTATAGTCATGATTGCCTTATGACTCAGAGCATCGGCTACCACATTTACTTTCCCCAGGTGGTAAAGTATATCAATGCCATAATCCTTTGTTAGCACTAGCCATCTCTGTTATCTTAAGTTTAGGTCTTTCTGCTTAAAGATATATTGCAGGCTCTTATTATCAGTATATATGTCAATGTGAACCCCATACAAATAGTGGCGCTATATTTTCAGGGCAAACACAACCGCTGCTAGCTCAAGATCATGTATTGGGTAGTTTTTCTCATGTGGTCGTAGCTGTCTAGAGGCATAAGCAATTACCCTACCATGTTGTATCAGTATACACCCTAATCCAACTCCTGAAGCATCGCAATACACTACATACCCCTCGGTGCCTTCTGGAAGTACAAGCCCATGTGTACAAGTTAGCTTATTTTTCAGCTCTTGGAAGCTCCTTTCACATGCATCATTATATTGGAACTTGGTTGCTTTATGTGTCAACTTTGTTAGAGGTACAGAAACAGAAGAAAAACCTTCAACAAAACCTCCTGTAATAACCTACCAAACCTAGGAAGCTCCGAACTTCCGTGGGTCTCGGTGGTCTTGGCCAACTTTTCACAGCTCTATCTTTTGTGAATCAATCCTTATTCCCTTATCGGATACAATATGACCCAAGAATACCACTCATTTTAGCCAAAATTCACATTTAGAAAATTTGGCATACAATAATCAATCACGAAAAACCTGTAACATTTGTCGTAAGTGATTTGTGTGGTCCTCTTCTAATCTTGAATATACCAAAATGTCATCAATAAGTACTATCACGAACACATCTAAGAATGGCTTAAATACTCTGTTCATCAGATCTATAAAAACTATTGGTGCATTAGTTAGTCCAAATGACATAACAAGAAATTCAAAGTGACCATAGCGTGTGAAAGCAGTCTTTGGTATATCTTTCTCCTTCACCCTCACTTGGTAATAACCTAATCTCAAATCAATTTTTGAAAAGCATTTGGCACTCTGTAACTGATCAAATAAGTCATCAATCCTAGGGAAGGGGTATTTATTCTTAATTATCTCCCTATTCAATTGTCGATAGTCGATACATATTCTCAAGGTGTCATCATTTTTACATACAAATAACACTGGTGCACCTCAAGGGGACACACTAGGTCTTATAAAACCCTTCTCCAATAAGTCTTTTAACTGCTATTTTAATTCACGCAATTCTGCCGGGGCCATACTATATGGAGGGATAGAAATAGGTTAAGTGCCTCGAAGTAAGTCAATACCAAAATCTACCTCTCGTTCTGGAGGTAAGCCTGGAAGTTCTTCAGGAAACACATCAACGAATTCATTCACTACTTGAACTGATTGAAGAGTTGGTGATTCTACCTCCATATCCCTTACTCTAACTAAATGACATATATACTCCTTAGATGTCATCTTTCTAGCCTTAAAATAAGAGATAATCTTCCCCTTTGGTGCCCCAATATTGCCTTCCCATTCAAGAACTGCCACATTTGGAAAGTGGAAGTATACTCTCTTAGTTATACAATCCACGGTGACATAGCAAGAAGCTAACCAATCCATACCTATTTCAACATCGAATTCCACTATTTCTAGCTCAATAAGGTCAACCAATGTGTCACGGTCACAAACAGTTACTACGTAGTCATAATAAACCCTTCTAGCCTAATAGATTCACCGGTTGGTGTGGACACTTCAAATGGTTTGTTCAACAATTTGGGTGTTCTCTTAAGCTTCCCAGAAACTAGTGGGGTAATGTATGATAGTGTAGAACCAAAGTCAATTAATGCATATATATTATGTAAAAAGATGGATAATGTACCTGTGACCACATCAGGTGAAGCTTCCAAATTCTACCGACTCCCCAGAGCATAAGTGCGATTCTGGACTCTGCTAAAGCTAGCTTTCCCTCTAACATCTCTACCACGACCCATAGGTGCTTGTTGACCCCTACCTAATGGAGGAAGTGATGATTATGATGCATCAGCTGACCCAGTAGATTATGCTATATCACCCATATGCCTCCTCGGGCAATTTCTTATAATATTCCCTGGCGCACCACACCAATAGCAAACGTATGTCCCAACACAACATATACCTGAATGACTTCTTCCATAATGTTTAAAAAGTTGCCTAGGAGTTATTTGCTAGCCTACCGAATATCCTGTTGCCCGTGCACCTTGTCCCTCACCTTGTTGACCAAACTGATTGCTTCTAGACCCTTGAAGTTGTGATGGAGCATTGGCTGCAGACTAGGAGGATAATGGCCTAGGCAGTCTATTAGAAAACCGAGGTCTAAGCTCACCTTAGGACGATGTAAATTGCCCTATAGACCTGGCCCTTTTGGACTGCACCTTTTCTAACTCGTGTGCCCTTCTCCTTTGCCTCTAATCCTCTAATTTCTGTGCAAAAGCTTGCATTCTCGCTATGTCCATGTCTTTGTTCAAGGAAGCAATGGTACAGTCTCTGACAAGATACGTATCCAATCTATCCACATATCGATGAACTCTATCTGTCATAGTAGCAACTACATTATGAGCATACCTGGCCAGGGAAATAAATTGAAGGTTATGCTCCCTCACACTCATATTCCCTTAGTGGATATTTAAGAACTAATCTACACGGGCCTCTCGGATCTCTAATGGCAAGTAATAGTCAAGAAATACCTCTTTGAACTCTTTCCAAGTAGTTGGAGGTGAATTTATATCCTTAGATTGCTTTCAAGCTTCATACCATAATATAGCCACATCCTTCAACCTATATGTCGCTAACTTGACAACTTTTGTACCACTCACATGCATAACATCTAAAGTGCGTTGAATCTGATCCATGAAGTCTTTGGGATCTTTATTAGGATCTGACCCAGTGAAGGATGGAGGGTCCAAATTTAGGAAGTCATGTATCCTCGTGTTAGCTGCCCTATTCGTACCACCTGCACCTATAATTGGACCTTCCTGTCTTTGACCTTGGCCAGCAACTATACGAGATATTAGTTAGACTACATTTCTCAAATCCTACACGATAGCATCGATAGGTGGTTCTGGGGGAATTTCACTACTTCCTGGTTCATCAGGAACTAGAGGAGTTGGAGATGTCTATGATAGATACTCATCTTGAGCCTCATTTTCTTGTCTCACCTAACTGGGTATACCAACCACCACTTCTACTCCCTTCCCTTTACCTTTGTTCTTCCTAGTTTATGGCATACTTACTGTACAAAACAATTCAAGGGTTAGACACAATCTACCTATTACATTTAGCTCTATGGCAGGATCTAAAGAATGAAAAAAAATTAACAACTTTTAAATGCCACATAGCCTCTTGCTTATAAATGTGGTGCACAACACATAGATAAACAAGACTCTACATAGACACAGCTTTGTATACTCCCTAGGATGACCCGCTCTGATACCACTTCTGTCATGCCTTTAGTCCCGTTAAGGCGCACGGGCACCCGCTTGCCGATAAGGCTCAGGAGAACCAACCTATATTCATGCGCTTTCTATATACACTATAAGGGATTTCTTTATTAAATATACCTTTAAGAAAGTAAACAGTAATAACAAGCCAAACGAAAATGCATATGGCTAGGCCGTTGAGGCCACGTTGTCTAAAGTAGGAGACATGACCACACTTTAATTTACATAGTCTACAAAGCCTCTAGATAAGGAAAAGT
>JAOTQR010010258.1:0-18141 GCA_025774065.1 Solanum ossicruentum
TGAATTCCTACAAGACTTCTTGAAAACCTTGAGAATGAATGGAGAATTTGATGAAGATTAGAGAGGATTTTGAGAGGGCTTTGGTTAGTTTTTAGGGCATAAAATGGCTAGACAATGAGGGATTTTTGTGTATATAGGTACAGGGCTATTACCCAATTGCCCTGGAGTAAATAAGAACAATTTTCAAAAAATTTTGAACTAGTCCGCGTCATGTCTGCATCGCGGAGCCATCGCAAAAAGCTACTATCTTTTTGAAGTTTCACCAAAAACTATTTTTCTTGGCACAGACAAAGTATACTTTGTAGGTACTCGTGTCTCCACATAATTTTTTTCCCTATGAACAAGAATATGTGGTTGTATTTATTAAATTTTGTATGGATTTTAAGATATTTAAAAAAAAGCATCATAGGGCCTTTCCGAGCTATGTGGAGGGGTGTTTAAATATCCCTGATTTTAGATATAAGGAAATTGCGATTATAGGGGCATTCCTAGGAAAGTATGGGGAATTTCACAAGTCTATGAATATTGTGAATGATTAAGGGCTACCAAATGTATTATGAATCAATGGAAATACTATAGAAATTATGCAAGGTTATTGAGCCCTTATTAGATGCTATGATGATATGATTTTGATGAGCTACTCCTATTATGATATTATGACTTATAAGTATATGCATGATTATGAGTATGATTATGATTTATGTATTCAATGGGATGTTAACATCACATCGAGAGGACCTTGGTAGATCTTCATTGTCCCTTAACTATGTGCCACGATAGGACATCATATAACACCTACCGAAAAAATAATGTTGTAAGGTAAGGATATCGTGAACCCCTACAAAAAAGGTAATGCCGTAAGGTAAGGATACCATGAACACCTACTAAAAAGGCAATGTCATAAGGTAAGGATATCATGTAACAACCACCAAAAAGGCAATGACACAAGATGCGGATATGGTTTACCTTGGAAAATAGACTACTCCTTTTCAGGTGTGGAGGCAGTATTTGGATTCTATGTAGTAGCTCTTATGGTCTTAATTATCGGCTAAAGTCTCTTCCCACATATATATGCTATATTATGATATTGTGTTTACCTTCCATGCATGTTTTGACGAAGACAATAAACATTCATTTTATATTGCACAATTACCTTTGTATTGTATTATGCATCTTGTGTATTATGGCTTTTGATATTTTGTTGCATTGCACATTGCATGCTTAGTACATTCCAAGTACTAACACATACTTGTTTCCTATATGATCTAACCATGTAAGGACCGGAGCTCCAATTCATCCACCTCCTCATGGCTAGTAAGGTTTCTTGAAGACTTGCTTGAGGTGAGTCCTTTATTCCAAGGAAAACCTCTACTTTTTATCTTGCTTATGTTAAGATATTGTCATCTTCTTTTTTAATTTTGAGGGTGAGCCCAGACATGTCTTGGCTCCTATTCCATTCATGACTTGAGGTATAATTGGATAACATATTATGTATGATTCATACAACTTTTATGTATCTATGAGACTTTCCATTAGTATATGTACCATGTTTTGTTGTTTTTTGTGGTGTATTGACATGTTAGTGAAATTCATAAGTTCCTACTTCTCATAAAGTGCACTCCATATCCCCTTTCCTTTACATTTACTTGATGTGATTGAATGGCGGAAATTTCCTATCCCTTGTACCATAGAGTGCGTCCTAAGTTCTTAATCCCCTTAGTACTACCTGTGAATGATTGAACTATGCTTTCTAAGGATGTGCTTATGTATGCTATGAGGATTGTTTGGGGTGCTTTTGGATTCCCCATTCGCTATGTCGCACCTAGGCCCTAGGATTGGGTTGTGACAGAAAACTAAACTTAGGAATCAAATCAATTCCCCCTATAAATAAAGGAGTTTGAATAATCTTCGAAAGGAATAAACAATCTCTCTCTTCTCTCTACTTTCTTCTTCTTACTTACTTTATACTTTCATAACAAACCAACAATATTGAAACGAATCCAAATAGTGGCTGAAAATGTGCCTCGAAATGCTCAAAATTTTAAATACCATATATCTCAAAATCCATTTGTCATTTCTAAAATCTGACTTCATATTCATACTCAAAGGGTAAAAATTAGGTGAAAAAGTGACTAATCCTGATTTAAGAGCAAAAAATTAGAAATTATGAAATTCTAAATGTGAATTTTGGAGGGGTTTTCGTGATCCCCTCGCGACACGCCCCTGTATATTTTAGGGGCTTTCTTTTTTAGTTCGGTCCAAGACTTCTAAGTCTTGGTCCTAAGTGTTCCTGAACATGTTTTTACCTATACTTAGCCAAATTTCACCCTCATATGATCCTAAAAATTTCTAAATACTCACTCAAACACAGTCATATTTTCACTCCTCAAACTCAGTCCCAAATCCTCATCCCAAGCTAAGGTTCTTCTTTAAGGATTTTCTTTAAGCTTCAAGTCTCCATCTTCAATCTCCACCAAGTTCATCCCTAAGCTAAGGTATGTAGGTTTCTTTCATGGGTTCCTTTCGCCCATGATAGCCAAGCCTCCTTTTACTCAAATTGCATGATTTAAACTTGATTTACAAATGAGTCTTGAATATTATGAAATTCACTGTACACTATGTTAAAGCTATGTAACGTTGTGACTGTTTTGCCATGTTTTGAGCTATAAATCTTTGAACTGCTATAAGATTTGAGTGGGGGTTTTGATGTATATTGCTTGAGGGTGTTGCAAGTTGTTGATTGATGGTTTTACAATGGATTTTCTTGCATGATTTTATCTCTATATTTCATGATTTTATACTAGCATTACACACCCTCTAAATGTTTGATAAAATGTCGGGATGTGGTTTCTTGAGGAGTTGAAGGTCCAAAGCATGAGATATGATATGAATGACAATATGATGATGAAATGAGCTTATGTAGATAATATATTCTATATAAAGTGTTGCATTAGACCATGTCCAATTCGGGGGGGACTAAGAACCGATATAACCTAGATGAGGGTTTGTACCCACCAACCTAGGGAAGGGTTTGTACTTCTCCACCTAGTGATAGGGTGGTATCATCACTAACCTAGATGGGGGTTTGTACTCATCAACCTAGGGAAGGGTTTGTACTTCACTATGGTGATGGGGAGGTATCATCACTAACTTAGATGGGGGTTTGTAATCATCCACCTAAGTGATGGGGCAGCATCATCACTAACCTACCAAAGGGTTGTACATTTGGAAATCTAGCTTGGTCTCTTCTACACGTGATATCCTCTATGAGCATGTTTTATTTATGCATTAATCATACATATCATATTATTATAGTATGCCTATTTCCTATTACTATGCATTTTAATTATGATGCTTAATCTATGTTTGCATTTCATCCTACATACTCAGTATATTCAAATGTATAAATGCATACTCTATGCCTACATGATGTCACCATATAGGACCTGGTGCCCAAGTTGATCATCCTCCTCCACGTGGCTAGTTCGGTACTATTCAAGCTACTTGGTGAGTCCTCCATTTCGGGGACCGTAGTCTATGTTTCTTCTATTATGTATTGAGATATTCTTCTTTATTATCTATTTTGACTATGAGGGTGATCCGGTTACTTTGTCTTATCCCCTGCTCTATCTATGTATTAGAGGTGTTTGTTTAACTTGTTATGTATTTATGATATGCACTTGACTTTTGTCTCTTGATTATGATGATATGGAAGTGTCCTCCCTTAGCCCCCAGTTTCCTTATTCTTTTATCTTTTGATGCTTGATGTATTGCTTTCGCAATCAAGGATAAGTAATAATGCTCTAAGAGTCTTGCTTGGGGTCCCTTCGGGTTTCCCTTGTGTTGTATCACGTCTAGGTCCTAGGCTTGCGCCGTGACAAACTTGGTATCAAAACACTAGGTTGATAGATCCTTAGAGTCCAACACACCACGTCAATTAGAGTTCTATTCATTGTTGTGAAGCGCTCCATGACTATGAATAGGAGGCTTTGAGGCGTTTTAAGAAATGTTTCCCTTCTTCATGTTCTAAGTCATTCTATAGAGTTGTTGTAAAATTTCCCCCAATGGTTGTTCTTTGCTATGCTACATCATGCTAAACACTAAAGGAAGAAGGGAAAAAACTGCCGAGGAGCAACCTAACAATGGCTAGCTCTGGGATGCTCTCACTATCCTTGCCCAAGTTGTGGCCAATCAATTCAAGGAAGGGGCCCAAACCCCTCATGCTACTACCTTGGGAGCTAAAGTAAGGGACTTCATGAGGATGAATCCTCTAGTGTTCTATGGGTCAAGGGTGGATGAAGACCCACAAGAGTTTATTGATGAGGTCTACAAAATCTTGAACATCATAGGTGTTGGGGAAAATGAAAAGGCGGAGATGCGGGCCTACCAATTTGATAATGTGGTGCTTTGGGAGGAGTTCAAATTGGCTTTCCTTAATCGGTTTTTCCCTCTTGATCTTAGGGAAGCAAAGTTGAGTTTATGAACTTGAAACAAGGTGCTATGAGTGTGAGCAAGTATGCCCTCAAGTTTAATCAACTTTCAAAGTATGCTCCTAATTTGGAGGCTGATCCTAGATCTAGGATGAACAAGTTTGTAATGGGGGTCTCTAACTTGGTAAGTGAAGAATGTCAGTCCACCTTGCCAATTAGTGACATGTACTTGTCTTGGTTAATGACCTATGCCAAGCAAATGGAGGAGGTGAAATTGATGAAGAGGAGGAGGCCTGAGGACAAGAGGGCCCATCTTGGGGGTAAGTTCAAAAGGGATGGCCAGTTCCATTAAGGCCAAGGGTCTCACCATGCTACTAATAGAGGGTTTGCCAATGACCTCCTTAAGCCTCAAGGTGTTGGCATTGTGGCTCCTATTGATGTGTGTCCTACATGTGGGAAGGGTCATAGGGCCTATGTTTGAATGATTCTAATGCATGCTTTGGTTATAGGGAGCTTGGACACAAGAAGGTAGATTGTCCAAGAAACCGTGGCATAGTCCGAGGTGCAAATGCAATACCATTGAGGAGAGGTAGTCCTTAAGGTGGTTCACCAAGGAACAATCAATTTTATGCTCTACATGGGAGGCAAGGGGTTGGTGAGGTCCCCAATATTGTTGCCAGTATGTTGAAAATCTTTAACTTTGATGTGTATGCTTTGATTGATCTGGTGTGTCATTCTTTCCTTTGATACCCCTTTTAGTGCTAAAAAGTTCCATGTTGTTCCCAAGTTGTTGCATGAGTCATATGAAGTGTCTACTCCTATTAATACCTATATTTTTGTTAGGAAAGTTTATAGGAGTTGTCCTATTTACATTTTGCATAAGTTGTTACCTTGTGATCTTGTTGAATTAGACATGATAGACTTTGATATCATTGTTGGGATGGATTGATTGCATGCTGACTATGCTTCAATTGATTGTATAACCCATAGGGTCAAGTTTCACTTTCCTAATGAACCCGCCCTTGAATGGGAAAGTCAAGATGTAGTGGTCAAGTGTAAATTCATTTCATGCATTAAAGTCCGTAAGTTGATCTCTACGGGATGTCTTTACCATCTTGTGAGGGTTAAATATGTGGAGTCCAAATCCCTTCCATTGAGTCAGTTCTGATTGTCAAATGCATTTCTTGATGTCTTCCCAAATGACCTTCCCGGTGTCCCTCCCAAAATAGAGATAGATTTTGGTATAGTCTTCCTCCTTGATACTTAACCTATCTCCATTCCCACTTACTGTATGGCCCTGACAGAATTGAAGGTGTTAAAAGAACAATTGAAAGATTTGTTGGAAAAAGGATTCGTAGACCTAGTCAATCACCTTGGGTGCTCCGGTGTTGTTCATGGAAAAGAAGGATAGGTCAGTTAAAATGTGCATTGACTACCGATAACTCAATAGGGTCACTATAAAGAATAAAAATCCTCTTCCAAGGATTGATGATTGTTTGAATAATTATAAGGGGATAGCTTCTTTTATGAGATTGATCTTTGGTCCAGGTATCATTAAGTGAGGGTAAGGGAGTATGATATTCCCAAGACGGCCTTCCAGATTATATATGGGAATTATGAGTTTGTTGTGATGCCATTTGGGTTGACTAATACACTGGACATCTTCATGGACCTAATGAATAGGGTCTCCAAACCGTACCTTGATTCCTTTGTTGTGGTCTACATTGATGATATTTTGATCTACTCACATAGTAGGGAAGAGCATATGGGTCATTTGAGGATTGTGATACAAAGATTAGGGGAGAAGAGATTGTATGCTAAATATGAAAAGAGTGAATTTTGATTGAAGAAGGTTGCATTCTTGGGCCATGTGGGATCGGGGGATAATATAAAAGTGGATCATAAGAAAATCGATGTGATTAAGAATTGCCTAGACCATTGACCCCGTTGGATATTAGGAGCTTCTTTGGCCTTGTGGGTTACTATAGAAGATTTGTGAATGGGTTCTCCTCCATTGCTTCCCCTATGACTAAATTGACTCAAAAGAAGGTTAAGTTTGTGTGGACGGATGAATGTGAGAGAAACTTCCAGAAATTGAAGGATAGGCTTGTGTTCGCTCCTATAATGTCACTATCGGATGAGCGTGAGGGTTTTATTGTGTATTGTGATGCATCTAGAGTTGGTTTAGGTGGTGTGCTAATGCAAAATGGTAAGGTCATAGCCTATGCTTCTAAGCAACTCAAAGTGCATGAGAGGAATTACCCTACCCATGATCTTGAATTGGCCGCCATGGTGTTTGCATTGAAGATTTGGTGTCACTACTTGTATGGGTGCATGTTGATGTCTTCACCGATCAAAAGAGCCTTCGATATGTCTTCACTCAAAAAGAGCTCAACTTGACAAAGAAGGTGGCTAGAACTTCTCAAAGATTATGACATACGTGTGCATTATCATCCGAGTAAGGCAATGTGGTGGCAGATGCTTTGAGTTGGGTATCCATGGGTAGCCTAGCTCAAGTTGATGGTGGTGATAGGGAAACGACTAGGGAGGTGCATAGATTGGCTAGATTGGCGGTTAGTTTGGAAGAGGTTGGTGATGAAGTTGTTGTGATTATTGATGGGTCTAAGTCTTCTTTGGTTGATAAGGTGATAGCAAAACAAGATCTTGACTCCTCTTTGCTTGAATTGAAGGCCTTAGTGAAATAGGGAAAAGTAGAGGTTTTCTCCAAAGGGGTGATGGTGCCCTTAGGTCCCAAGGTAGGTTGTGTGTGCCTTGTGTTGATGGTTTCAGGGAGAAGATCCTTAATAAGGCTCATAATTCTTCTTATTCCATCCACCCCGGTTCCACCAAAGTGTATAGAGACTTGAGAGATGTGTATTGGTGGGGAGGCATGAAGAGGGATATTGCCAAATTCGTTTCTGGTTGCCATAGTTGTCATCAAGTCAAAGCCGAACATCAAAGGTGGGGTGGCCTAACCCAAGACATAGAGATTCCCACTTGAAAATGGGAGGTGATTAGTACGGATTTTGTGGTTGGGTTGCCCAAAGCTACAAAAGGTTTTGATTCCACTTGGGTGGTGGTTGATAGGATGACGAAATCGGCTCACTTTCTACCGTTTAAGACCACATATGGGGCTGAAGAGCATGCAAGGTTGTACATCCATGAGATAGTGAGGTTGCATGAGGTTCCTTTGTTCATCATATCAGATCGTGGTGCACAATTCACTTCACACTTTTGGAAGTCTTTTCAGAGGAGTCTGGGTGCAAATATTCACCTTAGTATAACCTTCCACTCTCAAATGGATGGCCAAGCTGAAAAGATAATTCAAACCCTTGAGGATATGCTAAGGGCATGTGTATTGGAGTTGAGGGGTAACTAGGATGACCATCTTCCTTTGATTGATTTTTCCTACAATAATAGATATCGCTCTAGTATTAGTATGGCTCCTTTTGAGGCTCTTTATGGAAGACGTTGTAGATCACCGGTTGGTTGGTTTAAGTTTGGAGAGGTGGATTTATTGAGACCTGATCTGGTTATGGAGGCTCTTGAGAAGGTTAGGATGATTAGGGAAAGGTTAAGAACATCCCAAAGTCATCAAAAATCTTATGTCGATGTGAGAAGAAGAGACCTTGAATTCAAAGTGGGTGATTGGGTTTATTCGAAAGTTTCTCCAATGATAGGTGTGGTCTATTTTGGTAAAAAGGGGAAGTTGAGTCCAAGATATGTTGGTCCTTATGAGGTCTTGAAGAGGGTTGGCAAGGCAACTTATGAATTGAAGTTGCCTAGTGAAATGAATTTGGTTCACCCGGTGTTTCATGTCTCTATGTTGAGAAAATGTGTTGGTGATCCTAATGTTATTGTGCCTCTTGATGTTGTGGGTGTTGTTGAGGATAACTTGACTTATGAGGAGGTTTCTGTTCATAACCTAGATAGCAAATTGAAGAGATTGAGGAACAAGAAGGTGGTATCCGTTAAGGTCCTTTGGAGGAACCAACAAGTCAAAAGTGCTACATAGGAGGCCGAAGCGAACGTGCAAAAGCAGTATCCTTAACTTTTCCACTCTATTGCATAACGTACATGTTCTAAGCCCCCTATGTGATTTCAAGTCTTATGTTTCGACCCCTATGTCATTCATATGCATTCATGTTCAAGTTGGCAAGTTATGATGCTTTTACACTTATATTGAGATTTTGAAAATGGTGTTGTTAATGTAATGTTGCATTTTAATTGAGGTTAGTTTTTATGACCATTCTTGTCTTTTACATCTCTTCTACATTTGGGGATAAATGTTCCCAAGGTGGAGATAGTAAAATGGCACCAAAAAGTTACCAAACATATGCTCGGAATGCCCGGAATTTTAAATTCCATATATCTCAAAATTCATTTGCCATTTCGAAACTCCGACTTCATATTCTTGTTCACGGGTCAAAATTAGGTGAAAAAAGATCTAAACCTAATTTAAGAGTGAAAGATTAGCAATTATGAAATTTCAAGGTGCGAATTCCAAAGGGGTTTTTGTGACCCCCTTGCGACGCACCCCTGTATATTTTGGGGACTGTCGTTTTTAGTTCAGTCCAAGACATCTAAGTCTTGGGACTAAATGTTCCCAAACATTTTTTTACCTATACTTAGCCACATTTCATCTTCATATGATCCTAAACATTTCCCAATACTCACTCAAATATTTAGTCATATTTTCACTCCTAAAACTCAAGTCCCAAATCCTCATCCCAAGCTAAGGTTCTCCTTCAAGTTACTCCTTCAAGCTTCAAGTCTCCATCTCCAATCATCACCAAGTTCATCTCTAAGCTAAGGTATATGAGTTTATTTCATGGGTTCCTTTCACCTATGATACCCAAGCCTCCTTTTACTCAAATTGCTTGATTTAAACTTGATTTACAAATTGGTTTTTGTTATTATGAAATTCACTGCAAACTATGTTAAAGCTATGTAAAGTTGTGACTGTTTTTCTATGTTTTGACCTATAAATCTTTGATATATTGTAAGATTTGAGAAGGGGTTTTGATGTATATTGCTTAAGGGTGTTGTAGCGCGTTGATTGATGGTTTTACAATGGATTTTCTTGCATAATTTCATCTCTATATTACATGATTTTATACTAGCATTACACATCCTTTAAGTGTTTGATAAAATACCCGGATGTGGTTTCTTGAGGAAATGACAGTCCAAAGTATGAGATATGATACGAATGACTATATGATGATGAAATGAGCTTATGTAAATGATAAATTTTGTATAAAGTGTTGCATTAGACCATGCCCAATTGGGGGGAGGGGGGGACTAAGAACCAAGATAATCTAGATGGGGGTTTGTACCCATCAACCTAAGGAAGGGTTTGTACTTCTCCACCTAGTGATAGGGTTTGTACTCATCAACCTAGGGAAGGGTTTGTACTTCTCCATAATGGTGATAGGGCAACATCATCACCAACCTAGATGGGGGTTTGCACTCATCCACCTAAGTGATGGGGCGGCATCATCACTAACGTACCAAAGGGTTGTACCTTTGGAAATCTATCTTCGTCTCTTCTAATATATGATATGCTATATAAGCATGAGTTACTTATGCATGTTTTACTTATGCATTGATCATGCATGTCATATTGTTATAGTATGCCTATAGCCTATATCTATGCATTTTGATTATGATGCTTAATCCTTGTTTGCATTGTATCCTACATACTTAGTACATTCAAACGTACTAACTCATACTCTATGACTACATGATATTACCATGTAGGAACCGGTGCCCAAGTTGATCATACTCCTCCATGTGTCTAGTTCGGTGCTATTCAAGCTAGTTGGTGAGTCCTCCTCTTCGAGGACCTTAGTCTATGTTTCCTCTATTATGTATTGAGACATTCTTCTTTATTGTCTATTTTGACTATGAAGGTGAGCCCGGTTACTTTGTCTTGGGTGATCAGTTGGACCTTTGATTAATTAGAGGTGTTTGTTGGACTTGTTATGTATTTATGATATGTGCTTGACTTTTATCTCTTGATTATGATGATATTGAAGTGTCCTCCCTTAGGCGCAGTTTCCTTATTCTTTTATCTTTTGATGCTTCATTCATCGCTTTCACGACAAAGGATATGCAATGATGCTCTAAGAAGCTTGCTTGGGGTCCCTTAGGATTCTCCTTGTGAGGTTGTCATGTCTAGGCCCTAGGCTTGGGTCATGACAAATATAAGAATTAGATTTTTAAAAATAATTTTTAAATCTTCCTTTTTGGAATTATTATAACATAGATAGATATAACATTTATTTTAATGTTAATGTAATGGTTCCAAAAGAAAATTGCCCGAAAATGTGCCTCAGAATTTTCTGGAATCATAATTTCCATATATCTCAAAATTTATGTGTTATTTCAAAAATCTGACTTCATATTCTTGTTCATGGGGTCAAATTGAATGGGGGATGGGTCTGACCCCAATTTTAGAGAAACCGTAGCAAATTTTGAAATTTCATAGTTTGATAAAAAAACAGTGTTAATCCGCATTTGGGGCGTGTGTATTTTGCTGTCCAGGTTTTTAATTCGATCCAAGACTTTTGGGTCTTGGGCCTATGCCTTCCCATGCATGAAAATACCTATACTTAGCTTTGTTGTACCCTCATATCATCTAAGAAATTTTCAAATACTCTCCCAAAGACTTAGATAATATTTCATAACCTAAATTCAAGTCTCAAAACTCATCAAAATCCAAGGATTTCCTCGCAAGCTTCAAGTCTCCATCTCCAATCTTCTTCAAGGATTCTCCAAAAGCTAACGTATGCGGGTTTCTTTCATGGGTTCCTTTCATCCATAATACTGAAGCTTCCTTTTACTCTAATTTGCATGATTTAAAGTTTATTTACTCTTGGGTCTTAGGTATAATGAAATTCACTGCACCTTATGTTGGAGTTTATGAAATTGTGATTGTTTTACCATGTTTTAGGCTATGAATTTAAGATTTATTGTGAGATTTGGTGAAGGGTTTTGACGTATATTGCTTAAGTATATTACTAAGTGTCTATTGATGGTTTCACATTGGATTTTCTAGTATGATAACACTCTTGAATTGTATGGTTTTACACTAGCACTACACACCCGCCAAGTGTTTGGGAAAATATTCGAATCATGATTTCTTGAGGAATTGAAGGTCCAATGCATGTCTTCTGAGTTGAATGGCTTTGTGATGATGAAAGGAATGCTTATATATGATGATTATATGATGATGAATGGAATGTATGTATATGATGATGAGGGGAATGTACGCATATGATATTATATCTATAGTGTTGGGGATGACCAAGCCTCACTCGGGAGGTTGTAGGCCCGGGTAACTTTGTTGAGGGGTTTGTACCTTGATCGCCTCACTCGGTAGGTGCAGACCCGTGAAACCTTGTTGGGGGGTTTTACCCATCAACCTTGTTGGGGGTTTGTATCCATCAACCTTGTTGGGGGTTTGTACCACATCAACCTTGTTGGGGGGTTTATACTCCATCAATCTCATGAAGGGACTTGAACCTCATGTGCCTCTCCAAAGAGGTGGTAGGCCTTTGATTAAATGGTCACTCCTTACACTCGTATTATGTTCTATATAAGCATGGTTTTACTTCAAGTATCACTCATACACATCACATTGTTAGCATGCTATTCATTGCTTATGATTACGCCTTTTGCCTATGATGTATATCTCTTGTTGCATTGCATCCTATATATTTAGTACATTTAAATGTACTACCGCATACTCTATGCCTAAATTATATCACCATGTAGGAACTGGAGCTCCATTTGGCCATCCTCCTCCTCCACATGGCTAGTACGATTGTTTCTCAAGCTAGTTGGTCAATCCTCCATTCCGGGGATGTTGCTCGATATTTCTCATGCTATTTATTGATACCCTCTCCTTTATTGCTACTTTGACTATAAGGGTGAGCCACATTGCTTGTCTTGGACCCCGCTAAGTATTTATGTTTAGAGGTGTTGTTGGACAAGTTGTATTATGCTTGAGCTTTAACTCATCTATGATATTTAAGTATTACTTCCTCTTTCTCTCTCGCTCCCTTAGTCCTATTTTTCTTTGTTTATGTTTGTCTTTTATTGTCATTTTAATTGTTTTCATGACCAAGTATGTATAATGATATGCTATGAGTCTTGTTTGGGATTCCTTCGAATTCCCCATTCACCGATCACGTCTAGGCCCTAGGTCCGGGGCATGACAAAGATTGTATCAGAGCACTAGGTTGTTAGATCCTCGGAGTCCAATACACTGCGTCAATTAGAGTCCTGTTCATGGTTTTGAAGCGCGCTACAACTATATATGGGAGGTTATGAGGCGTTTTAGAAAATGTTTCACTTCCTCATGATCTATGTCAAGAGATAGAGTTAGGTCCACTAGGGCTTATTGCTAATCCCTAACCCTTACATTACATAATATGTCTCAAGCTACTCAGGATGATAATATGATGAATGCGGAGGTTCAAAACGCTCTTTGGGTATTGCCCAAAGCGGCGATAGAATTGGCAACTCACCTCGTTCAACAAGCGAGTGCTCCCAAGACTTCAAACTATAAGAGCAGAGGTAAGGATGCCAAGAGGGCCCATGGTAAAGGGAAATTCCAAAGTCCCAAATGTAGAGGTGGTGGTGGTGTGGTGCCTTATGCTAGGTGCCAAAGATGTGGTAAAGGCCATGATGGCCTATGCTTGAGGGTACCAATGCTTCTTATGGTTGTGAAGAAAAAGGTCACAAGATAATATTTCCCTCATAGACGCTATAAGGGTAAATGAGGTGATGGTTGAATTACTAATCCTTAGTGCTCTACATTTAGGAAGAACCATGATGGCTTGTGTCATAGGCATTTTAATGCTTGCTTTTGAGTGGTGAAGTGGGTCACACGCTTGTTGATTGTCCATGTGATCGAAGGGGGTGTAAGGGTGGTTGACCTTTAGATCAAGGTGGTCATGTTGATCAAGTGACTCAAGAAGGAGATGAGGTTCCCGATGTTACTACCGGTATGTTGAAATTCCCTTTGGCTTTAATGTGTTTGCATTGATGGGCCTAGGTGCCACTATCTTTTTCATTATTGTTTGGGTTGCTAGTGGGTTTCATGTGTGTTCCAAACTCTCTTTGGTGTCTATCTCATTGTCAAGCCGATTATTATTTGAAGGTGTTGTTCCGTGTTTATATTATATTGGGTCTTGCCTTGTGACTTGTTGGGTTTAGTGTGGTGGATTTTTATGCTATGCTTGGTATGGGTAAGTTGTGTTGGTGTTATGTCCCTGTTTTAGGGTCTGTAGAGTTAACTTATGATTCCTTATAAAATTCATCTTTAAGTGGGGACTTGTAAATGGTTGCAAAGAGGTAGGTCCATTTCTTTTACTATGGTATGCTTGATCTCTAAGGGTTGCATTCTTTGTCTTGTGGGGGTTAGGGGTGTTGAACCTAAGTTATTTCTATTCGAATTATTTTGGGTTGTAGATAAACTCTTGAATGTCTTTTTCAATAATGTGGGTTTGGGAATATATTTTGGTTTGGCTAGTGCACCAATTATGTCTATGTCTCATGAATATCAGACCCTACCTTATTATGCTTATGATGGCTTGGGTGATGATAGGTTCATTTACCCCCGGAAGTGAGTGGGTGCATGTAAGTCATTTGAGGGTAGTACTACAAGGTTTAGGGGATGAAGTTGTATGATAAGGAGAAGGGATGTGAGTTTGGTTACAAGAGGTTACCTTCCTAGGTCTTGTGATGCCGGGTGATGGTATTAGGGTAGACCTAGTAAGATGAAGGTGACTATGAGATTGTCCTAGACCTTTAAACCCATTCATATTAAGAGCTTCTTCGGCTTAGCGAGTTATTACCGAAGGTCATGAGTAGGTTTCTTTCTATTGCTTTTCATATGGGTTAGTTGTCCCCGAGTAAGGCTCATTTGAGTGAGCCGATGAGTGTGAATAGAGATTCTAAAACCTTGAAGGTGAATCTTGTGTCCGCTCCTATCTTGGTTCTATGAAGAAGATTGAAGGGGGTTGTTAAGTATTGTAATGCTTCAAAGAATTGGTTGGGGTTGGAGGTCTTAAGGTGGTTTGGCTACTTGTATAACATGTTTCCAATGAGTGTAGGGCCAGTAAGGTTGTAATATGATGGCTAGGATGGATGATTTATTTCGTCAACTACAATGGGCTAGTCACTTCTCTAAGATTGATTTGTGGTTCGGGTTTTGTTCCCCAAGTGAGTATGAGGACAAGTGACATCCCTAAGTGTCATTTCGGATTAGTAATGAGCATTTTTAGTATTGGTGTAGTTGTTTGGTTGACTTATGCACCAGCTAGGTTTCTGGATTTCATGAATAGAGTCTCAAAACCCTACCTTGACATGTTTGTGGTGACCTCTAGTAGTGTAGCATTGAATTATGTAGAGCTTGTGAATCATTTGGGCTAGTATTGCAAGTCCTGGGGGATGAGGTGTTGTTTGCTAAATAAGATAGGTGTGCTTCGAGGGTAATAAGAAGGTGGTTAGAACTCCTTGAGGACTATGACATAGGTGTGCATCATTTTCCCTAATAAGGCTAAAGTTATGATCGGTGCTCTAATTAGGGTGCGTATAGGTAGCCTATCATATGTTGATAGTAGCAATAAAGAGGTTGCTAGGGAGATGCATAAGTTGGCTCGATTGGAGGTTAGGTTAGAAGAGGTGGGTAATGGTTTTTCTATTATTGTTGATGGTTCTAAATTTTCATTAGTTGATAAGGTAAGGGCAAAGCAAGATCTTGTCCCCTCCTTGTAACAATTAAAGGTCTTGGTCAAAGAGGGAAAGGTGGAGGTTTTCTCCCAAGGGGGAGATGGTGCCCTTAGGTACCAAGGTGGGTTGTGTGCCTTGTATTGATGGCTTGAGCGAAATGATCCTCGATGAAGCCTATAATTCTTCTTATTCTATTCACCTTGGTTCTACCAAATGTATAGAGACTTGAGGGATGTGTATTGGTGGGGAGGCATGAAGAAAGGCATTGCAAAATTTGTGTCCAGTTTCCATAGTCTCCAACAAGTCAAAGCCGTTCATCAAAGGCTGGGTGACCTAACACAAGACATGGAGGTTCCTACTTGGAAGTAGGAAGAGATTAATATGGACTTTGTGGTTGGGGATGATCATCTTCCGTTAACTGAGTTTGCCTACAACCATAGCTATCATTCTAGCATTGGTATGGCTCCTTTTGAGGCTCTTTATGGTAGACATTGTAAATCACCAGTTTTGTGGTTTGAAGTCAGAGAGGTGGCTACATTGGGACTAGATCTGGTTATGGAGGCTCTTGAGAAGTTTAGGATAATTAGGGAAGGGTTGAAGATGACCCGAAGTCATCACTATGTCGATGAAAGGAGTAAGGATCTTGAATTTAAAGTTGGTGATTCGGGTTATTTGAAGGTTTCATTCATAAGAAATGTGGTTTTCCCCGGTAAAGAGGGAATTAAGTTCATGGTTGAGAGTCTTCATAGGGGGTCAAGGAAGATTAGTGAGGTTGCATTCGAATCGGAAGTGCCTTGGGACAAGGATATGGTTCATCCTGTTCTTCATGTTTCTAAGATTAAGGAGGTGTGTTGGTGATTCGAGTGTTATAAGATTCTTGAGGTAATAGACGTTGTGGAGGACGAGTTGACTTAAGAAGAATTCCCGGTGGAGGAAATGAGGGAAGGTTGAAGGAGTTGATTGATAAGGAAGTAGTGTTCGTCAAGCCCCAAGGGAAGGATTTTCAGGTCTAGAGTGTCTTTCAGGGAGACGGAGCGGCTATGAAAAAGCGATATCCATACCTCTTTCATTCTATTCAAGCTTATGATAATATGTCAAGTCCCTTTCCGTGATTTCAAGCCTTATGTTTCAGCCCCTATGTCATTTGCATGCATTCCTGTTTATGTTAACAAGTTCATGATGATTTTTGACACTTACGTTGAGCTTCTAAAAATGGCGTTTTAAGGTGTATTGTTGCATTCTTGTTGGGGCTGACCCCGTTATGATTACTCTTCTCTTGTATATTTCTTTGACATTTGGGATGAATGTTCCCAAGGGGGAGATATTATAACGACCCCCAAAAAAAGTACATGAAAATGTACCTCGGAAATGTCCAAAATCATAATTTTCATATGTCTCAAAGTTCATGCATTATTTCAAAATTTGACTTCATATGCTTGTTCAGGGGGTGAAATTGAGTGAGAAATGGGTCTAACACCAATTTTAGAGCAACCGTAGCGAATTTCAAAATTTCAAAGTTTCACAAAAAACAATGTTAATCCGCGTTTGGGGCACGAGGCACCCCAGTGTATTTTGCTGCCCAGTTTTTCAGTTCGGTCCACAACTTTTGGGTCTTGGGACTAAGCCTTCCCATGCGTGAAAATGTCTATACTTAGCCTTATTTCACCCTCATAACATCAAAGACATCCCCAAATACTCTCCCAAACACTTTAGACAATATTTCATCTCCTAAATTCAAGTCTCCAAACACATTCGGATCTAAGAATTTCCTCTCAAGCTTTAAGTCTCCATCTCCAATCTTTTTCAAGGATTCTCGAAATGTTAAGGCATGTGGGTTTCCTTCATGGGTTCCTTTCACCCATGATACCCAAGCTTCCTTTTACTCTAATTTCTATGATTTAAAGTTGATTTACTCATGGGCTTTAGGTATTATGAAATCCACTGCACATTGTGTTGGGGGTTTATGAAATTGTGACTGTTTTACTATGTTTTGGGCTATGAATCTAAGATCCATTGTGAGATTTGATGAAGGGTTTTGATGTATATTTCTTTAGGGTATTACCAAATGTCTATTGATGGCTTTACATTGGATTTTCTAGCATGATAACACTCTTGAATTGCATTGTTTTACACTAGCACTACACATCCGCCAAGTGTTTGATAAATCAATGTCCGAATTATGATTTCTTGAGGAACTGAAGGTCCAATGCATATCTTATGAGTTGAATGACTTTATGATGATGAAAGGAATATTTATATATGATGATTATATGATGATGAGAGGAATGTACGTATATGATATTATCTCTATAGTGTTAGGGATGACCAAGTCTCACTTGGGAGGTTGTAGGGCTAGGTAACCTGGTTGAGGGATTTGTACTTCGATCACATCGGTTGGGAGGTGGAAGGCCCGTGCAACCTTTTTGGGGGTTTGTACCCATCAACCTTGTTGGGAGGTTTGTAGGCATAATAACACAATTATCAGGGTGCGCTCTACCACTGAGCTAATAGCCCATCGTGGAGCCTCCCACTGGGGTCCTGCTATGCCAAAAGCAAGAGAAACCCCATCCCTCAGTTTCCTTTTTTTCCCCCATGTCGCCATACGGAGGGAACATAGGGACGTAAAAAGGGTCGATTCATTATTTTTAACTTTATGAATTCAAAACTGAACATGAAACTTTGGTTTCATTCGGCTTCTTTTTGGAGATGAGTCAACTTATAAATCTAAGATGTGAACAAAATTTAAAAAAAAGAGAATTATACCATAACATCTATGTTAGCTTTTGGTCTTAATACAGACAAAACGAATAACTTTGTAGACGATCCTTCTAGAAGAGGGGGATTCTACCAACCTTTCTAGTTATTTTGTTCTCTATTTCTATTTAATAGAGTCCATCGAGCTAGGGGGGTTTGTACTCCATCAACCTCATAAATGAGTTTTTATCTCATGCGCCTCTCAAAGGAGGTG
>JAOTQR010010269.1:0-18141 GCA_025774065.1 Solanum ossicruentum
GTTTAAGTTCAAAATTAAATCTAAGTTAAACTATAAAAAAAGAAAAATCCTAAAGTTCAATTTTTATATTATATTCAAATTTAAACTTCACAACTTAAAATTTAAGTTCCAAGTTTAATATAAGTTCAAGTTGAACACTACTAAAGTCATATTCTTAACAAATCCTAAATTAAAGTTCGAATTCTACTACATTATATACAAGTTCAAAGTTCACAAATAAAATTCAAAGTTTGAGTTCAAAAAAATCTAACTTCAACAATAATATAATATTCACAACTTGAAGCTCAACCTAAAAGCCCAAAGTTGAAGTTCAAAATTAAATCTAAGTTCAACTTAAATAAAAAAAACCTAAAGTTCCATTTTTTATACTGCATCCAATTTCAACGTTTACAACTTAAGTTCAAGTTCTAAAATCGTAAATTCAAGTTCTAATGAAATTAAATCTACGTTCTACTTAAATAAAAAATTCTAAATTTCAACTTAAGTACATATCCTAGATATAGTTCATGTTTTAAATTATATCTAATCAAAATTCACAACTTGAAGTTCAGCTAAATTGTAAAATCCTAAAGTTTAAGTTCAAAATTAAATCTAAGTTCTTAAACTACTTTTTAAAGTTCAACTTAGCAAATACTAAAGAATAAAGTTTTATATTATAATTATTCAAGTTCAACTTCAATATAGCACTTACATTCCAATTCAAAAAAAACTAGCTCAATATCTATAAAATCTAACTCAAAAAACCTAATTCAAATTAAAGCCCTAAAATCTTCATTCACTAATTCACAATCAAATATACAAATTAACTATGTAAACAACATTCTAACTTCAACAATAATTTAATTCCAACTAAAAAATAACTAATTTACAATCTCATCACCCCAAATTCAAGCTAAAACCCTAAAATTTCTATTCACTAATTCACAAACATATACAAATAACTATGCTAATACTATCGTAACTTCGGAACAATAGTATTTCAACACAAAAATACCCAATTCATAATCTAATTTCAAAAACTAAAATTTAAAGTTTAGCCATAAAAGTAAAACAATAATTTCATTCACATATTCACAATGAAATACACAAAATAAGTTTTCTAATATCATAATATCAACATGAAAAGTGAGATACACTAGCTTATAAGTTACAAAATTAAAAAAAAATTAAAGAACGAAAATAGCTACAAACACTAAAATGGAGCAAAAAGAAGAAAAACCTAGTACCTTAGGGGATGGGGAGGATGCACCGGAGCGGCAGTGGTAGCGACAGCGGTGGGAGACAGAGCTGGGGGGCGGGGCGGCATGAATGGGGGTTGAGGGATTAGAGTATTGGAGAGGAAAAAGGTTTGGGAAAAGGGGAAAATGACTGAAAAAACGTCTCTGATTTTTTTTATAATAGGTAAGGGGCGACGGACGATGTCTTTTTTTCCGTCACCCTTCATAAAAAAAATTGATCATAGACCGAATTTGCAACGGATTGGGAGACATATTCTTTGCAATTTAAAAAAAATTAAAATTAATAAATTTAATAAAAGATGTGACGGACAGTATCATTTCTTCATCACAATATTTAAAATTAAAAAAAATTAAAAAAAAATATTGCGACGGAACGACGTCGCTTTTATATTGAATAATCATATAACAATAAAAAAAATTGGTGGAAAAACCTGCCAAAAAAAGCAATGGAATTTTAGACATTGTCTGTCGCTTTTACTTATTTATTTTTTTAAAAAATTAAAAAGGAAAAAGCGACGGATTGCATCCTTTAGTCCGTCGCTTTTGGGAGCACCGCAGTCCATCGCTTTTTTTTCCATCGCTTTTTGGCAGTTTTTTAGTAGTGAGTTGAGTTGCTTATATGAGGAAACAAGATGAGTTTGACTATTGATTTTTGAAAGAGTATTCGTTACATGATTTTGATGATTATACTAGCATATTTTCTAATTTGTCCCTTATTAAAACGGTTGTGGTTATTATTATTACTCACTGAGCTGGCGTCTCACTTCTCGCTATATTTTTTTCTTTCTAGAGAGTACAAGTAATATTGGCGAGGATTTAGTTAGATAAAAGAAGTCAGTTGATTCCATGGTGAGTCCCACACTTCTTCACGTGGAAAATGAGTTATTCATTGTTATGGGCTTTTTTATTAATACTTAGAGTCGCTCCATAGTCATTTATTTTGTTAGAGCCATGAAAACTCTTTTGTCGTCTTAGATGTGTGATGGATTTTGATTTTCTCCCTATTGTTGGAGATGAGTTAGTAATTTGCTTAGAGAATAGACTGAAAAGTTATATGGTATCTTGATTTGAATATTTTGAAGTTGTGTTGTTGATTCTGAGATAGTATAAAATTTTGGATAGGTCTAAAAACGGAGGAAACTCTGTCCGATTTTCTGCAAAATTCTAGTAAGGCTTGCTTTGGGATCCTTCCCCTTAGTGTCGGTCATGATCCTAAAATGGGTCGTGACAAAGTTGGTATCAGAGCCCTAGGTTATTCCTATGTCTATGGAGCACACTTTAGTAGTAGAATCTCAATTATAGTTATGTAGTCGACCATTTCTATAATTGAAAATCTGCAAGGACGTGATAGAATATTTCTTGTCCTTCTTTCTTATTCCTACTTATGTGTATCACGTTAGGGCAATTAGAATCTAACAGTATTTGTTTTCTTTATTAGATGGCTCGAACTCGATTATCTAATGGTAGGGCTATGACAGGTGTTCCTCAAGCACCAAATGACACCTCTACTAGGCATCCAACTTCCAACACTAGGGGAAGGGGTGGAGCTCGTAGGGCTGGTCGAGGTAGGGGTCGTAGTGCTACCACAGGAAATCGCAAAACCTCTTCGAGAAGTACAAGAGAGGCCACTTATGAAATGAGTGAAACTCCCCCTCCCTCTCCATCACAAGATGATGCTACTACGACAGCACTGACATCTATGCAGAGAGTTATAGTGGGGTTGGTTGCCGAACGGACAGAGAAGAGAGGATAGGTCAGCATACTGTTATATCTGCTCAGACACAGGCACCACCTCAGATGCCCTTATAGACTTATGCTTTTAGGAATAAGGAGGTATCATTGCAGGAATTCTTCAAGTTGAAATCACCAAAGTTCACAGGTTCTTAAAGTTCGACTGACCCGCAAAGTTTCTTAGATAGGACTTTCAAGGCATTACGAGCGCCAAGATGATCTAGTGAGAGGGTTGTGGAGATTGCAACATACAAATTGGAAGATATGACGAACACATGGTATGAAATCTTATTGCTATTTCAGCCTATGGGAGCAGCACCAGTGAAATGAGATGAGTTCACTAAATTATTCATGGATCACTTCCTTCCTGAAAGTAAGAGGCAGAAATATGCAAGTCAGTTTGAGAGATTAGTACAGACTCTGGATATGGATGTGTAAACCTATAACACCAAATTATGTAAATTAGCCAGATATGCTCCTTGCTTAGTGCCAACTGAAGAAGCTAGAGTTCAAAGATTTGTCAATCGACTAGTTATTGGTCTATACACTGCGATAGCTCTAAATATGAAGAAGTTGACATATTCAGAGGCAGTTGATTTAGCAAGAAAGATTGAAGACAATGGTCATAAGGAACGTGTAGCCTTTGATTTCTGAAAGAAGTCCAAGACAGGAGGATCTTTTGGCGGTGACTATGGTGCAAATCACAAAGTAGGAATCAAGGAAGACAACATCAGCGCTCTAAGGTAGGGATGGATACAGTTTCACAATCCACATACAGACTACATCAGGGACAGGGTGTTCCGAGACAGCCATTATCATAGGGACATCGATATTCTGGTTAAATATATGCCACTACTCCATCCTGTTAGACTTATGGTAGATCACATGCAGGCCAGTGTTGTGTTTTAACTAGAGGTTGCTTTCGATATGGTCAGTTAGGGCATCACCTTAGAGATTGTGCTCTACCTCCGAAAAACTCAAACAAGAACTCTACTCAGATGATTGCACCTACTCAAACTACTCGTAATGCTTCAAGTACTACTAGCACAGGAAACAGAGGTTGAGGTGTCAGAGATCATGTTGCTGGAAATCATGGACAGGGAAATATGGGTAGAGGCGAGTCAAGAGTTTTTGCACTTACTAGATAAGATGTTTAGGGTTACAATGAGTGGTTACAGGTACTATTTCAGTTTGTTCATTTGATGCACATGCTTTGATTGATACAGGATCTACCCACTCCTATGTGTTCTCAAACTTTTCTTTGAGGTTTGCTCGAGAACCAGAGATGCTAAATCATCCTTTCCTTGTTGCTAATCCTGTGGGAGATTCTCTGTTAGTTAAATATGAGTACCGTGATTGTCAGATTAGAGTTGAGGGTAGAGATACTCTAGCTAACTTAATTGTACTTGACATGATTGACTTTGATGTGTTGATGTGTATGGATTGGTTATCTCCTTGCTATGCTATAGTAGATTTTCATGAAAATTGGCAGATTTAAGATGCCAAATGACCCTATCTTTATACTAAAAGAAGATCAAGTCCCAGAGATAGGTAAGATTATATCTCTTACTAAGGCTAAAAAATTACTCAGTGAAGGCTGCATGGGTCACTTATCTATGGTAAGGGACACTAAAGAAGAAACTCTTAGCTTGAAAAAGATACCAGTGAAGAATGAATTTCCTGACGTATTCTCTGGGGATTTGCCAGGATTACCTCCTGCACGAGAAATAGACTTTGGTATTGATTTGGCTCCTGACACATTGCCAATATCTATACCTCCATATCGCATGGCACCAGCAAAGTTGAAGGATCTAAAGCAGCAATTGCATGATTTGCTCGATAAAAGCTTCATCCGACCTAGTATATCCCCATGGGGTGCACAAGTATTGTTCGTAAAGACAATCGATGGACATTTAAGAATGTGAATTGACTACAGGTAGCTGAATAAGGTAACAATACGTAATAAGTATCCTTTACCTCGTATAGATGATCTTTTTGATCCATTGCAGGGAGCTGCCTGAAACGACCCCAAAAAGTGCTCAAAAATGTGCCTTGGAAGTGTCCGGAATCATAATTTTCATATATCTAAAAATTTATTCGTAATTTCAAAAATTTGACTTTATATTCTCGTTCGGGGGGCGGGGGGGAGGGAGGGGGGATTGATTGGGAAATGGGTCTAACCCGAATTTTAGAGCAACCGTATCAAAATCCAAAAATCACAAAAATGCGATTTAGGAGGGTCAATTTTAAAGGGGTATATCTCTTAGAACATAATGAATTGAGAGTCCCACAACCTACCAAATTAAATATATTTGAATTAGTTTTCTAACGCTCTTGGTTTCACCTCATTCGAAGTTCAGATGAAGAATTTATGCTCGTTTTCGTAGAACTCGTATGTGCAAAAATGCAAATTCCAGTGAGTAATCCATGTCACTTCACGTGAACCAGTGTTATTTTGCTCCTATTTTTCTTTTTTTACTTTGGTACAAGACTTTCAAGTCTTGGGCCTTAGGGCTCCAGTACTTGAAAATACCTATACTATCCTTATTTCACCTTCATATCATTCTAAATATTTTCCAATACTCACTCAAATATTAGACTCATATTTCACTATAAATTCAAGTACCAAAACTCAATACCAATCTTAAGGATTTCTTCAAGGATTTCATTCAGGTTTCAAGTCCCCATCTCCAATCTCTTTCAAGGGTTCTCCAAAGCTAAGGTGTGTGGATTTCAACTATTGAGTCCTTTCACCCATAATGCCTCTCTTTTCTACCTAAATTGCATGATTTTAAAGTTGATTTACTCATGGGTCTTGATTATTATAAATTTCACTGCACACTGAATTAGGGTTCATGAAAGTATGATTGTTTTAACATGTTTTGAGCTATAAATCTTAGATCTAATGTGAGATTTGATAAGGGGTTTTAATGTTACTTGAGGGTGTTACAAGGTGTTGATTAATGGTTTTACATGAGATTTCCTTGTATATTTACACTCTTGAATTGCATGGTTTTACACTAACACTACACACCTTCCAAATATTTGATAAAATGTCTGGTTATGATTTCTTGAGAAATTGAAGGTGCAATGCATGTCTTATGAGTTGAATGACTTCATGGTGATTTTAAGCTTTCTAAGATATGTCAAATTCATGGAAATGTTAATGATGTTGTCGGGCCAGATCAAGCCCCTTTTTCAACGATTTTACCTCTTGCGAGCCTTTGATATTGATGCTAATAAGGGTAATGTTGATGATGACCCATTCTTATGTATGATGATTAGGCTCTCCATTTGAGGTCAATGATGTTGAAAGCTACTCGTGCCATGTCCCTATGGTTTTGTAAGTTATGAAAGTATGATTATCTCATATATTTCATGGGATTAGACTTAGCACCGAGTGGACCAGAGGAAAGTCCCCAAGTCCTAGAACTACGTGCCACTGTGGTGAAGGGATTAGAGGCGAGCCCCCAAATTTCTAAGAGGCGAGTACCCTAAATATGAAGGCTTGAGGTGAGTACCTGAGTCCAGACTTGAGGCGAGTACCCGAGTCCAAGAGCTAGAGGCGAGTACCAAGTTCACATAAGGCTTAATGGATCCACTTAGTCATTAGGAGGTTTACTTTGGCAAGTAATTTCCCTCTTTCTTCTGGTGTAGGGGTAACATCGGATTTCGAGTTGTAGCTTGCTTGGTCTTATTTTATGTCGATTGAGGTTTCTTCCCATACTTATATATTGTATTCTATGTAAGATGAATTATTTGCAAAGCATGATTTACTTAAGCATTGATCATACATGCCATATTGTTATTATGCTACCAATTGCTTATACTTATACATTTTGACTATGTTGCCTATCTCTTGTTGCATTGCATCCTACATACTTAGTACATCCAAATGTACTAACACATATTCTATGCGTACATGATGTTACCTTATAACTATGAGGGTGAGCGCAATTGGTTTTCTTGGCCCCCGCTACGTTCTATGTCTAAAGGTGTTGTTGGATAAGTTATATATTATGTTTGAGCTTTGACTCATCTATATAACTCAAATGTTTAACTCTCTCTCCCTTAGTCCCAATTCTCTTGTTTATGTTTCTCTCTTATTGTCATTTTTATTTGCTTTCACGATCAAGAATGTGTAATGATATGCAAAGAGGCTTGTTCGGGGTTCCTTCGAGTTCCCCATTCATCGGTCACGACTAGGCCCTGGGTCTGGATCGTGACAAAGATGGTATCAGAGCATTAGATTGATAGGTCATTAGATTCTAACACACCACATCGATTAGAGTCTTATTCATGGTTGTGTTGTGCACCACAACTATGAGTAGAAGGCTATGAGTCGTTTTAGGAAAAGTTCCCCTTCTTCATGTTCTAAGTCGTGCTATAGAGTTGGAGTAAGTTTTCCCCTTAAAGATTGTTCTTTGGTATGCTAGATCATGCCTAACATAAGAGGAAGAAGATCTCACTTTCCCGAGGATCAATCGGCTCATGATGGGTTCTGGGATGCTCTTGCCATGCTTGCACAAGTTGTGGCTAATCAAGCCAACCAAGGGGCCCAAGCCCCTCATGCTCCTACTCCGGTGTCTCAAGTAAGGGACTTTATGATGATAAACCCGCTGGTGTTTTATGGGTCAAAGGTGGATGAAGATCCATAAGAGTTCATTGATGAGGTCGACAAGATTTTGACTATCATAGGTGTTGGGCCAAATGAAAAGGCAGATTTGGCAGCATACCAACTTAAAGGGGTAGCCTAAATATGGTATGATCAATGGAAGAGAGAGAGGGGGGTTGGCAATGTGGTTCTATGGGAGGAGTACAAAGTGGTCTTTCTTAATCGGTTCTTCCCACTTGAGCTTAGGGAAGCTAAATTGGTGGAGTTCATGAACTTAAAATAAGGTGATATGAGTCTGAGGGAGTATGCCCTCAAGTTCACCCAACTTTTGGAGTATGCTCCTCAATTAGTGTCTGATGCAAAGACTAGGATGAATAAATTTGTGACGGGTGTCTCCAACTTGGTGAGTGAGGAATGCCAGTCTAATTTGTTGATTAGTGACATAGACTTATCCCATTTGATGTCATATGCTGAACAACTGGAAGGGGAAAAGTTGAGGAAGAGGAGAAGTGAAGAGTCCAAGAGGGCTCGACTTGAGAGTAGCTTCCAAGATCATGAGTCCGACCATTTTCCAAATGAGAGGGTTGTCAAGAGTAGAGTGGGCAGCCCCTAGAATCTAGGTGAACTTTTTGGTGGACAAGCTCCTCCTATGTTCAACAAATGTGGAAAGTACCACCCCAAAGATTGCTTAGCCGTATCGGGTGCGTGCTATGGATATGGTGGAATGGATCATAAGATGAGACATTGTCCGTGGGTCCCAAGTACTATAAGGATAGTCATCGGCGTTCTCAACTATACCCCTCTAGGAGTCACTAGGCTTGGTATGGTGCCTTGAAGGTAAGTTGAAATTTTTTATTTTGATGGATCCGAGTTTCATTATTTCTTTGACTATTCTTTTGGTTACTAGTGGGGCTTCTTGTGTGAACCTTTAGTGTCTATCTCTTGGTTGAGTATATTGTTACTAGAAAGTTCATAGGTATTATTCCATGTTTATGTTGCATTAGGTCTTGCCTTATGGCTTGTTGGATTTGATGCGGTGGATTTTAATATTGTACTTGAATTGGAATAGTTGCATGCATGTTGTGTCTCCTTTGGTGGTAGGACCCATAGAGTTAGTTTCCAAATCCCTAATGAACCCAAGTTAGTTTCCAAATCCCTAATGAACCCATCTTAGAGTGGGAGGTTATCAAGAGGTAGCAAAAGGGGTAGGTCTATTCTTATCTTAAGGTTCAATTGATCTGTAAGGGTTGCCCCATGTACTTATTATATAGAAGTCTTGTCTTTTGATCTTGGATGGACTTAGCTTGATGTGTTTGAGGTCTTGGGGTAGTTAGGGATACTTGTATGGTATGTATCCAATGAATGTAGAACCCATAAGGTTGTAACATGATGGTTGAGAATGGTTGACCTATTTGGACAACTACAATGGGGTTAATCGCTTCACTAAGGTTGATCTTGGTTTGAGCTTTGTCCCTTAGTGAGCATTATTGTATTGGTGGAGTTGTTTGGTTGATTTATGCATTGGTTATGTTTGTGGGTCCCTAGAATAGGGTCTTAAAAGCCTACCTTGATATGTTTGTAGTTGTCTCTATTGAGAACTTCTTTAATCCACCATAAATTAATAAGTACAAATTACATTATTTAACTAAATATGATAAGCGTACATTGTGGGTAGCAAGAAGGTGGTTAGAATTCTTTAAGCATTAAGAAATGAGTGTGCATTATCTTTCCGGGTAGGACTAACGTCGCTATGGGTGCTCTAAGTAGCTTAGCATATGTTGTTGACAGTGGCAAAAAAGGAGACTAGTGGGGTTTATTGGTTGGTTAGATTGGAGGTTAGGTTGGGGGAAGTTGAGCATGTGGTGTAGTATTCTTGATGGTTCCAGATCTTCTTTCATTAAGAGGTCTAGAATAGGCAAAGTCTTGATTCCGCCTTATTAAAGTTGGAAGTTTTGGGCATGAAGATGATAGAGTCGAGGTTGTCTCCCAAGGGGAAGATGGTGGTTTATGGTACCAAGTGGGTTTGGTGTGTTTAAGGTTGACAATTGAGTTATGGTTATGAGTCCTTATGGGATGTAGAGGAAGTTGTTAAGGTTACATAAGTTTGGGGGATTGCCTATGGATAGGAGTATGGTTTATCCGATTTGTCATGCTTCTAAGTTGAGGGGGTGTGTTGGTGACTCTAGTGTTATAGAACTCTTTGAAGTTGTGGGTGAGGTGGAGGATAAGTTGGCTTATAAGGAGGTCCCGGTGGAGGTGTTGGATAGATGAGTAGAGAAGTTGATTGATGAGGATGTAGTGTTTGTCAAGGCCCTTTGGAAGAGTCGTCTATTCATATGTGTTTCTCAGGGAGTCGGTACGGGCATAGAGAAGCAATATCTGTATTTCTTTCATTCTATTCAAGCTTATGATGACATGTCAAGTCCTTTCTATGAATCCGTCTTATGTTTCAGTCTCCATGTCATTCATGTGCATTCATGTTTAAGTTGGCAAGTTTATGATGATTTTAGCCTTATGTTGAGATATCAAAAATAGTGGTTTAAATGTAATGTTGCATTCCTGTTGGGGCTGATTTGTTCATGATCACTCTTCTCATGTACGTTTCTTTCACATTCGGGGACGAACGTTCCTCGAAAGTGCCCAGAATTATAATTTCCATATATCTAAAAATCTGTTCATTATTTCCTAAATCCAACTTCATATTCTTGTTCGGGGGCAAAATTGAGTGGGAAATGTTTCTAACCCAAATTTTAGAGCAACCATATTTAAATCCAAAAATTGCAAAAACGTGATTTAGGAGGGTCAATTTTAAAGGGACATATCTCTTAGAACACAAAGAACTGGGTGGACTGCGACTACCAAAGTAAAGCACTTTGAATTAGCTTTCCAAAGCACTTGGTTTCACCTCATTCGAAGTTCGGATGAAGAATTCATGTCTGTTTTCATAGAACTCGTATGTGCAGAAATGCAAATTTCAGTAAGTAATCTGTGTCGCTTCCGCGACGCCGACCAGTGTTATTTTGGTCCTATTTTTTTTACTTCGGTCCAAGACTTTCACGTCTTGGGCCCAAGGGTTCCCATACTTGAAAATACCTATACTTAGCCTTATTTCATCCTCATATCATCCTAAACATTTTCCAATTCTCACTCAAACACTTAAACTCATATTTCACCCTAAATTCAAGTCCCAAGACCAATCTTAAGGATTTCTCCAAGGATTTCATTCAAGCTTCAATTCTCCATCTCCAATCTCTTTAAGGGGTTCTCCAAAGCAAAGGTATGTAGGTTTCAACCATTGGGTCCTTTCAACCATGGTGCCAAATCCTTTTTTCTACTTAGATTGCATGATTTAAAGTTGATTTACTCATGGGTCTTGATTATTATAAATTTCACTGCATGGTGAATTGGGGTTCATAAAAGTATAATTATTTTAGCATGTTTTGAGCTATAAATCTTAGATCTAATGTGATATCTGATGAGTATGTTGCTTGAGGGTGTTACAAGGCATTGATTAATGATTTTACATGGGATTTCCTTACATCTTTTCACTCTTGAATTGTATAGTTTTACACTAGCATTACACACCTGTCAAGTGTTTGATAAAATATCCAGTTATGATTTCTTGAGGAATTGAAGGTCCAACGCATGTCTGATGAGTTGAATGACTTCATGGTAATTTTAAGCTTTCTAAAGATATGTCAAATTCATGGAAACATCGATGATGTTGTCGGGCCGGACCTTTTTCAAAGATTTTACCTCTGGGTAATGTTGATGATGACCTATTCTTATGTATGATGATTAGGCTCTCCATTTGAGGTCAATGATGTTAAGAGCTACTCGTACCATGTACCTATAGTTGTGTCAAGTTATTATAGTATGATTATCTTATATATTCCATGGGATTATACTTAGCACAGAGTGGACTAGAGGCGAGACCCCAAGTCCTAAAGTATGTGCAACCGTAGGTGAAGGGATTAGAGGTGAGTCCCCAAATCTTTGAGAGGCGAGTACCCTTAATATGAGGGCTTGAGGCGAGTACCCGAGTCCGGGCTTGAGGCGAGTACCTGAGTCCAAGAACTAGAGGCGAGTACCAGATTCACATAAGGCTTAGTGGATCCACTTAGTAATTAGGAGGTTTACCTTGGAAAGTAACTTCCCCCTTTCTTCCGGTGTAGGGGTAATATCGAGATTCCGAGTTGTAACTTGCTTGGTCTTATCTTATATCAGTTGAGGTTTCTTTCTACACTTATATATTATGTTCTATGTAAGATGGATGATTTGCAAAGCATGATTTACTTAAGTATTGATCATGCATATCATATTGTTATTATGCTATCAATTGCTTATACTTATGCATTTTGACTATGTTGGCTATCTCTTGTTGCGTTGCATCCTACATACTTAGTACATTCAAACGTACTAATGCATACTCTATGCCTACATGATGTTACCATGTAGGAATCAGAGCTCCTATTGATTCTCCTTGTGGCTATACGGATTGTTCAAGGTAGCTTTTGGTGAGTCCTCATGTCCGGGGATGATATCTATCTTCTTTCATGCTTATGTTTAGATTACATCTTGTATATCTTGGAATACTTATGACTATGAGGTTGAGCCTGGTTGGTTGTCTTAGCCTCCGCTAAGTTCTATATCTAGAGGTGTTTTTGGATAAGTTATGTATTATGCTTGAGTTTTGACTCGTCTATATTACTCAAAAGTTTAACTTTCTCTCCCTTAGTCCCAATTCTCTTATTTATGCTTATCTCTTATTGTGATTTTTATTTGCTGTCGTGACTAAAGATGTGTAATGATATGCGAAGAGGCTTGTTTGGGGTTCCTTCGGGATCCCCATTCGCCGGACATGACTAGGCCCTGGGTCCGGGTCATAACACTGCCCACTTTTCATAGATCTTTGATCAGGTTATCATCAACTTCGAAGTGGGGAGGAAGATATTTCTAAGACAACATTCAGAACTCGATATGGGCACTATGAATTTCTTGTGATGCCTTTCAGACTGACTAATGCTCCAGCTGCAATGAATAGGGTGTTTAGGCCCTTCTTTGACAAGTTCGTGATAGTGTTTATTGATGATATTCTGATATATTCCCATATCCAGGAAGAACACAAGAATCATCTGAAACTGTGTCACAAACATTGAGAGAACATAAGCTATATGCTAAGTTCTCAAAGTGCGACTTTTGGCTAGACTCAGTAGCATTTCTAGGGCATGTTGTATCCAAAGAGGGAATTACGGTGGATTCCAGAATGGTGGAAGCCGTGCAAAAATGGCCTAGACCTACCTCACCTACAGAAATTCATAACATTTTGGGGTTGGCAATTTATTATAGGCATTTTGTAAAGGATTTTTCCAGAATAACAACCCCTTTGACCAAGCTAACACAGAAAAAGGTGAAGTTTCAGTGGACAGAAGAATGTGAGCAGAGCTTTGAAAAACTCAAAACATGTTTGACAACAGCACCAATATTAACCTTACCATCAGGTTCTGGAGGGTTCACGATATATTGTGATGCTTCTAGGGTGGTGTTAGGATGTGTTCTTATTCAAAATGGTCGCGTTATCACCTATGCTTCAAAACATTTGAAGATGCGTGAGCAAGCCTATCCTACACATGATTTGGAGATGGTCGCGGTGATATTTGCTCTCAAAATTTGGAGGCATTATCGATATGGTGGAACTTGTGAGATATATACAGACCATAAGAGCTTAAAGTATATTTTTCAGCAAAGAGATCTCAACCTTCGACAACAATGGTGGATGGAGTTACTAAAGGATTATGATTGCATTATTCTATATCATCCTGGAAAAGCCAATATTGTGGTTGATGCACTGAGCAGAAAATCTATTGGCAGTTTAGTGCATATAGCTCCTCAAAAAAAGGCAACTAGTAAAAGATATGCAAAAACTTGAGGGTGCAGGTGTCAAGCTTAGTGTGGGAAATTCAGAGACATTTCTAGCATATGTGCAAGCCAAAACTTCATTAGCAGAGTCCATAAAAGCTACTCAATATGAGGATGAACAGCTTTGTAAATATTGATATGAAGTTATAAACTAAAAGTAAGAAAATGATTATCGATAGTGATAAGGTCTGCGTACGATCTACCCTCTCCAGACCCTACGTGTGGGATACTACTGGTTATGTTGTTGTTGTTGATGGTATGCTTTCAAGTGGGTGATCGATTATGTGTACTAGACATAGGTGGGTTAAAAAGGAGTCATCGTTGAGGAAGCGCACAACTCCAGATATATTATACACCCTAGTTCCACAAAAATGTACCATGATCTGAAGCAGATGTATTGGTGGGAAGGTATGAAGAAAGATATTGCTAACTTTGCTTCTAGTTGTTTGACATGTCAACAGGTTAAAGCTGAGCATCAGCGACCCACGTGATTGCTACAAGAGATCCAAATTTCTGAGTGGAAATGGGAAAGAGTTACTATAGATTTTGTTTTTAGTCTACCACGAACCCTTAGTGGCTATGACTCTATATGGGTGACTGTAGATCGATCAACAAAATTAACACACTTCTTACTAGTAAAGACTACTTTTAGTGGAGTGAGGTACACCCAGATATTTATGAATGAGATTGTTCGACTTCATGGAGTTCCTATGACAATCATTTTTGATAGAGGGTCACAATTCACTTCACGCTTTTGGAGATCTTTTCAAGAAGCACTAGGTACATGAGTAGATCTCAGTAGTTCATTTCGCCCACAGACGGATGGGTAGTCGGACCATACTATACAAATCCTAGAGGATATGTTGAGGCCTTGCATTCTTAATTTTGGAGGTACTTGGGATACCTACTTTCCATTAGTTAAATCCGCTTACAACAATAGCTTCCAGTCTAGCATTTAGATGGCTCCATATGAAGCCTTGTATGGTAGGCAATGTTCTTCTCCTATAGGGTGGTTCAAGGTTGGAGAGGCTAAGGTGTTAGGAACATACTTAGTTCAAGAAGCCATAGACAAGGTCCAGTTAATCAGACAGAGATTGCTCACCGCTCAAAGAAGACAAAAGTCATATGCACATAAGAGGAGAAGAGATTTAGTGTTTGCAATTGGAGATAAAGTTTTCCTACGAGTCTCTCCTATGAAAGGAGTAATGCGATTTGGTAAAAGAGGTAAATTGAGCCCGAGGTATATTGGACTATATGAGATACTTGACCGAATAGGAGGAGTAGCATATCACTTGGCGCTCCCTTAAGAGATGTCCTTTATCCATCCAACGTTCCATGCCTCTATGTTAATAAAATATATACTAGACTCCTCTCATGTACTTGAAACACCGATTATATAGATTGATGAGAATCTAACATACGAAGAGGAACCAATGGCTATTATTGATAGACAAGTAAGAATATTAAGGTCAAAAGAAATTGTGTCTGTGAAAGTCTTATGGAGAATCATACCATTGAGGAAGCTACGTGGAAGTCGAAGAATGAGATCCGAGTTAAGTATCCTCATTTATTTCATCCTGAAGGTACGTACCTGTTCAAATTCGGGGACCAAATTTCTTAAGATTGGGAGAATGTAATAGCTATAGACATTAAGGGCATATTCGTCCCTTTAAAGAAGAATTAGATAAATTTGTTTTTTTTTAAATAATGAATTTAAGAAAAGAGAGGGTTGGGCTTAGCCCATTTACACTTAAAAGGAGAGATTAAGGGATCAAAAAAAAAACTCAGTAGCCTTAAGATTAAGGCTTTCCAACAGCTGAAGAAGAAAATAGTTGCGCAGAGCTGTTGTCCACGCCAGAGAACGAGAAAAAGGAAAATAGATCGAGATCCTGGGTCACGAGTAAGGAAAAAAACAAAGTAGTTAAAGAAGGTAAAGAAGGTAATTTTGAAATTGGATTTATAGATTTGATTTGTTTATCCCATAGCCCTAGAAATTGGGGGTGGAAAGTTAAGAAACTTCTATGGGTTAGAAGAAATAGAGGAGAAGTTGAAATTTAGAGAAAAACTAAGTTAATCCTTGAATTCTCTTTGAATTAGCTGAATTGATGATATAAATTGGTGTGAAAGTTGTGTAGATCATATCAAAACTCAAGTAAGGATTGTTTGAGGGGCAACTCGAGAGCCGAGATTGGGTATTTTTTTAAAAAAAAGGATTTTAATTATCATAGACATTGCTTTGCTCTAGTTTGGGGACGATTAGTTGATTCTAGTAAAGTTTGGATGAGAATTGAATAAAAAATTATAAAAGTATATTAAAACGGATGGATTAAAAACAAGTTGAATTACACAACAGTTTGGATATACATAAGTATATTATCAAACAGATAGAAAATGAAAAATCGTATAAGGGATTGGGAATTTCTAAAATTGGTATGAACTTAGGTTGAATAAAGAAAGTAACATGAGATTTATTATATGAATATATATTGACGGAAGGAAGTCTTACGGATTGCCTGAAGTGACAAGTTTGGTACTTCTACACGAGTACTGTGAATAATAATCTTAATCCCAATTTGTGCTTTATAAGTTTCACAATATTTACATGATTTATAAAGTGAACTGTTACCAAATGATTTGAATTTATATATGGGACAAGTCCTTTTACTTCATATGATATCGAAATAGTTATTTGTATTTTATAAGACAAGTATATTGAAATTGAGATGATTACCGTTATTGAAAGGATTTGACGTTTACTTGATATATAAGTACTTTTACATATGTTTTTCATTAAGTTTTGACATGATATGATTACAAGATTTACATGCTTTGTACTGTTTTGGAAAACCTTTATGGTTTATAAAGAAAATTTTTAATGGGGGTAGACCTTGATGAATCCCGTAGCTAACGGCGGATTCGTTGGACCTAGCGCACCTTGTATTACCAATTACAGATAGAGCACTCACTAGTGGGAAGGTAGAACTAGCATACCATTACTGATATCCCTCGAGGAAGGATTTACCTATATGAAAGTTACAAGTTATCATCTATTCTTTTAAGAAGATAGATATACTGATGACCGATTACATGATTCATTCTTTGAAACCTCCCGAATATATGTATATGATTTGATATGAAAGTGTTTTACCGAGTTTACTTCTGAATAGCTAAGTTGAATTGTTTATATGTGACAACAAGATAGGTTTTGACTATTGATTTTTGAAAGAGCATTCGTTACATGATTTTGATGATTATACTAGCATATTTTCTGTCTTGCCCCTTATTAAAACAATTGTGCTTATTATTATTACTCACAGAGTTAGGGTCTCACTCCTTGCTATATTTTTTCTTTCCAAAGAATATAGGTGATATTGGTGAGGATTTAGTTAGCTAAGGTAGTCAGTTGATTCCCTGGTGAGTCCCACACTTGTTCGCGTGGGAAACGAGTTATTCATTGTTATAAACTTTTTTGTTAATTTTTAGAGTCGTTCCATAGTCATTTATTTTGTTAGAGCCATGAAAACTCTTTTGTCGTCTTAGATATGTGATGAATTTTGAGTTTCTCCTTGTTGTTGGAGATGAGTTAGTATTTTGCTTAGAGAATAGACTGAAAAATTATATGGTATCTTGATTTGAATATTTTGAAGTTGTGTGTTGATTCTGAGACAGGATAAAATTTTGGATAGGCCTAAAAACGGAGAAAACTTTGCCCGATTTTCTGCAGAATTCTAGTAAGGCTTGCTATGGGATCCTTCCCCTTAGCGCCGGTCATGATCCTAAATTGGGTCGTGACAGGTAATGGGTCCATTAAGAGTAAATAGTTTAGATTGGGTCTATTAAGGGTAAATAATTTCAAATTAGGTCTATTTTGTGTACTTTTTTCTTTATTTTATTTACAGAATAAAGAGGAAATAAATTAAGTCACAAAAAAGTGTATACATTAAAAGTATTAAATCATAAATTACTTTTATTTTGCTGGGTTTTGTCTCTATGCATGTGGGAAGGAGAGTGCACAAGTGGAATAGCTCGACGGCCACTCCAAAAGAATTTTCCGCACAATCATAGATAGAAGGAAAAAGGGCCAAAAATACCCTCCAACTATAGGAAAAGGTCTATAAATACCTTTCATCGATCTTTTGATCTAAAAATGCCCTTCCATCCACTTTTTTGGTTCACTTACATCCTTCAAACTAACAACCATCACTCTTTTTTTTTCTTTCTTAAATATTTATTATGGCATTTTTCTTTGTTGAATAAAATAAGCCCTCACCTTATTAGATTTGTTTCCTTAATTATTTTTAAATCAAAACAATGTACCTCTTTAAAATCCTTATTTTTTTAAAAAAAAAGTTCTAGAAGTTTTTTCAAAAAAAAATGGAAGGAGTATTCTTAAAAAGTTTTTAAAAGTTTTTTCAAATATTTTATCCAAGTTAACCAATATCTTTCTTCATAACTTCTAAACGAACTTTAAAAGCAAACTTCTAGATTCTAGACTTCTTTCATAATTTATCAAAATCAAGATAAAATGCCTCTTCAAAATCTCCAAAGTAAAAAAAAATTAAGGGTATATCCTCTTTATCAATTGCACTTGATTAGGGCTGATGAGGGCTCCCTAGGGTATAGTCCCTTTATTTATTG